>JAOXJP010041652.1:0-16372 GCA_025762735.1 Platanus orientalis
AGGGACTAAAAGACCTACAAGACCAAGACAAATGACAAGTCAAGCAAGAGAAGAACAAGACCAAGACTCAAGATGAATAATCAAGTTCAAAGGTGCTAAAGCTGGAGAATGACAAAGAAAAGTTGAAAGGATGCTCATGACAAGCACAATCTTAGAAACTACCCACACTTTGTACAATGCACTAAAGCAATTAAAGTAAAACTTAAGATAAAATGTGAGGTGCTAAACAGGGTCATAAGACAATTGTGATTGTCCTAAAAAGTCGAGAGAGAAAGACCCAAATCCAAAAAATGGGAACTGAACAGAAAATTCAGAAATTGCAGATCCTGCTCGATCACAAGATCTGTGATCGATCACAACTAATCGATCACAAGTGCAAAATCAGACAAAATTGAAGACTCCTTAGAGTTGTGATCCTTGAACATGATCGATCACGAAGTGTGATCGATCATAGCCGTGAATCTCATAAAAATTAGTTATATTTTTGAGATTTCAATCCAAGGTTTCTCAAGACTTGTCCGTTAGAAAGTGTTCTAATCCTATGGATTAAGATTAGACCTAGCTCTATAAAAGGGTACTAATACCCTAGGGTCTAAGTGGAGAATGTGATTAACGAGAAAGAAAACTTTTTGCATGAGAAGAATGGTTAGTTTGAACGCCAGAAAGCTTATTTGATTATTGAGTGATTGATCTTGTGTTGGTGTGAATACTTGAGTGATCTCTTTCTGAGCATACTACATAATAAATCAAAAGAAGAGTGGATCATTGGCTATCCATTGAAAAGAAATCGAAGAATCACAAGGTATTAAACGTAATCTTTACTGCGTTTTCAAACTGTGGAAGAAAAGGTATATCAACTCGTAAGAAGGAGCATCACCATTCAGTACATCTTATAATATCATCCTATATGAGGTAAACTTGTGTTTATTCAATATTCTACTGTTTTAAATCCCTTTCGCCAGAGACATCGGAAGGAGAATTGCACTCTTTGGAGACATAGAGTGTAGGTATAGCTTGCGTTGTAAGTAGAGAGGGTTTTGTGTAAATTTTACCTAGATTGTCTGTATTTCAATTTGAATAAAATTATGGGAAGCTCTGGATTGAGCTTTAGAAGTGGATGTAGGCCTTAATGCTGAACCACTATAAACATTTGTGTTGTGGCTATATGCATTAGCTTTGCTTTGTGTTCATGTGATTGGTGCAATTATGTTTATTTATGTGCATTATCAAGTTAAAAGTAATTCAATTAAATTGCTAAACAAACTTGAATCACTCTACTAGTAAAATAACTAGCAAGAATTGTAAGATAAAGCAAAGCAAACTAAGTTAATTAAAAAGAGTACGACAAATCCTATTCACATCCCCTCTAGGATAGAATTGTAATGACTTTTATATGACTGTGAGTGCCGTGAAAGCTTTCTTTCCCCAATTCCTCAGACTCACAAATGGGCCCGTAGCAGGAGCCTTTTCGACCCAGAAATAATAGATCATGCACCAATTCCACCTAACATATTAGAAATGTCTGCAAGGATTCGTGTTGCCTAGACGATTGGGCTCACTGAGACAACTCAATCCACGACACACTACTTCCCTCCATTGAGGAAGGGGAAACTCTTAAAGACTCAATCGCCAATGATTTTAGAAGTTTGATTCAAAAAATTTGCTTGGGAGAAGTAGAATGGGTTGGTCGACTCTATAGATGATGTTCTTTTTTTCAAGTGGAGGAAGCAAATGGGAAGCTCTCATTGAGCATTGTCTTGACAACTACCGTGTGAAGATAAATGTCATGGGGATGGTTGAGGCACTGCATGGTTCAGTTTGTAACTTTGATAAACATCATGCACTGGTAGTAAAATCAATTTCTAGATGGTGTCCTGACACCAACACATTTTTATGCTAGTATAGTGAGCTGGGTATCTCACTATGAGAATTCATTGGCGTTAGCCATTTACCTTTTAAAGGGAGGTTGATTGAGGAGTATATCCCATCTCCTGACAGGGCAAGAGAGCTTGAACGGGTGCCTCCCATCCATGAAGATGACTTTGAAGATATTAAGGGTTATCATTTTGAAGAACTCCGACATACAGAAGTGGGAGCAGAACAATATGAAATCTCCTCTGTTAAAGAGTTTGTATCAGGGGGAAAGAACCCCGAGGAGTAGAGGCAATTAGTTGACATATTGCTAGTGATGCAAGAACAAGGCCTAGTGCAACCTTTCAACTATCCCTCCCCCATCTCTACTGAGAGAAGGGCTAAACCAGAGAGTCATGCAGACCGAGATACTACTCCTACTAGGTCCGTAGCACCTAGAAGACCACGAGGGCCATCGGGTTTTCAACATTATGCCTTCAGTCAACAATTGTTTGGAGTTTACAGCAAAATTTGGAGAGAGTTGGAGGCCTTGTGGTAGCATGGGGGAACTGTGCATGAATTGGTTATTACCATCAATGGGTATGACTTGGAGGGTCACTTTCTAGATTATGTCTTCAAAAAGGTGACTGGCATCACAAGGGAGCTCCAAGCATATATCCCTACCGGCCAAGACATTTCCTCAGTGACTTGCAACTTGCTTCCTAGTTTCATAGAAAATATTAGGAAAGAGTTGGCGACCACAAGAAGGAGTCTACCCTTCGTGACATCTGAATCCGCCCATGGGACTGTAGTGAAGCGCTTGGGAGAAGATGAAGCATTTCATTTTGCGGCTGAGTGCTCCCTTGCCATTGATCAACTTGCCCATTTCAATGATGAGCCTAGCAACAAAGAAGAACAAGCATTAATTGCGTAATGCGAAACTACGAGGCAAAAGCCTTATGTCCCTTTCAAAGGTAAATGTGTCGTTGAGGATGATGAGCCTTCATGCGTCGCTGGAGAAGGGGCTTCTTCAAGTATCTAAGAGATTGGTGGATCCTCCCACGCACCTTTTAAGCAAGAGCCCTGGAATCCTTCTTCACCAACACCCTCTGACGAGCATGCCTAGGTATGCTTATACATATTCTTGACTTTAATGAATCTCATTTTATCATTTTGAATTCTTTTATTCTCATGATCATTTGCCAAAAGGTTTCCACAAAAGATTTAGCGAAGCCAACACCCCCTAAGGTGCAAAGACCAGCCATTGATGAAAGCCATCCTTAGGTGACTGTAACAGAGGAACATTGTGTCCCAAGGATATATTTGGTGACCAAACAAGCAGATAAGGCCTGTATTGTCATCACTCTTGAGGGATAACGAGACCTGGTTGAATCAGTTTTGGGCATGAATTTTGAGAGAGCAGATATAAACTCCTCGGAAGATTCTGAGGGGTTTATAGGCATTCATGTTCCCACTAACAACTTGCAAGACATGGTCATGTCCGAAATGGAGGAGCTAGTAGATTATGAGGACTTCGAAAAGGATGACCAAAGATGGACTGATGGCTCTGGAGAAGGAAACCCGCTAGCCGATGAATCAGGGGACATTAGCAGGCGTCCCGATGAACCGCTTATAACCACCACTGAAGCAAGGGATGCTGGTGAGGAGGTTTCAGTTGTGAGTGATCCTTCTGACTTTGTTGATGCGAGGACGTCTGAAGTGCATGGCCCTCCTAGAGCCAATATGCCTCAAGGCAAGACTATTGATGAAGTTAGCGATCCTATAGCCATGTCCACTGATGATGCCGTTACTGTCTCGTCCACTCCACCTATTGAGAAGGACAACATCACAATCAATAGAGAACCGATTACAGTGGAAACTCAGGAAGAAGACTTGATCCAAGAGGAGTTGACAACTGACATAAATCCTCTCGAGTCAATCATTAACCCCATTATAGTATATAAGGATCATCCTCAAAATGAAATGGTCTGTGAGAAATGTATATATGTCATCCCTCTCTACATTATTCATGCCATTCGTTTATGTGTTCCTATGTGCTGAATTCTTCTTTTGTCTTCAATCCAGTTGTTGAGGAGGCACTCTTTGTGAGACAGGATTCTATAGAAATTCCTAAGCTTTTCTCATTGTTATAAGACGCATTCCCGTACACCATTCTTGAGACTTCTCTTTTGCTTATCCAGATGAGATCGTGAGCATTGCTAGTGCCATCAAGCACTCTTCCAAGATTATCTCAGCATGCGTGATTTGCCAAGAGATGCTTGAGTTAATGATAACCTTAACACCCTCATCACCTGACCTTGCAAGTACACGAGATGAGGTGTTGGTGGCCCTTACCAAAGATGTAGAAACCTATATTTGTAATGATGGATTTTGGCAAGGTGTAGAGATGTATTTTGCATCTTTGGTTAGATGATCAACACTAGCATCGGAACTTGCGAATGTCAAAGGCAATGCTGAGGCCCAAGCCAATCTAGACGTTATAGATGCTGAAAAGAAGAACTTGATGGAGGAGCTGGATCGAGTCTGTGCTTCAATGATTGGCATCGATAATGACTTGGCCAATGCCCAAGAGAAACTATTGAGGGTGCAAGCTCAGATCGCAACTCTTACGATAGCCCAAGAGTTAAAGGCGATGGAAGGAAGTGCCCTCGAATCAAGGATTTCTACAATTTCTTCCAACATAGATCGTTTTTATGAAGAATTTGCTAGGCGAGGTGACCAAATTCGATCCTCCTTGACCATAAAAGAGGGTTTATGTAAATGTCTCATTTTTTCCTTCCCAAAGTGATATACTCTTGAATGATGTAAAAAACTTGTTTGTTAATGAAAGAAATGATAGAAATTTATCATTTATTGTCTTGTCTTTCCCTTGTCATTTCTTTCTTTTTATCCTCTTTACTCAACATTGTGAGAGTCGAGTAGGGTTAACTTTATAAGAGTCAAGTGCGAATGATATTATAAGAGTCGAATGTAGTTGACATTATAAGAGTCATGCCTGGTTGACATTATAAGAATCAAGTATAGTCGGCATTATGAGAGTCAAATGTGGTGGATGTTATAAGAGTTACGTGTTTTTGACATCATAGGGTCGCATATAGGTGTGGTGGACATTATGAGAGCCACATGTTATCGACATTATGAGAGTCAAGGTGGATTGACTTTATGAGCATTGAGTCCGAGTAATCTTTGGCACTGTGAGAACCAAATATGGTTGACTTTATAAGAGTCAAGAATCGAAAGCAACACTCATGTGTGCTCCTTTTCTTATGTAAATCAAATATCTTGCCCTTACAGCAGGTGTTGTGATAGTATATCCCTGAAGCGGCTTGAGCAGCATTTTTCCGATGACGATACCGAACCATCACCTTATAAGAGGTACTTAAGTGACGTTGGTTGAGTTTGGATCGTCGCAACGAGATGAATTTGTTGTCTTTATTTTGTTTTCTAGACGCCCTCTTCTGACAGGCTATGGCCATTCATATTTATAAATAAGAGTGTTATGTCCACTGTCCTTCTTATTCCTTTAGCTTTTACGAATACTCCTTATTATTGTATCAGAGACATGACTCCCAAGAGGAAGACTGCCAGCGTTCCTAAAGTTGGAGAACCATCAGGGTCGCGAGGGAGGCGAGATGGGTCTTCCCCCACTAAGAGGGAGGATCCTGAGTCTTTATTTGACCGTGGTATATATTAAATCCCTTGTTTATCTTGATGTCCGATCTTTCGATTCTCATGATCTGACAATGCTGATTTCATTTTTGCAAATGTAGTAAGGACACCTGTGATTGAGGAAGTAGTGGTGCGAGTTAATGAGGCTTGCCGAGAATGAAATGTGCTTATCTGGCACTTGGTTGGACTATCCTCTAAAGAAGAAGATGCTCCTTACGTTTAATAAAGTCTTAGACACGCTGGACCACATAGAGGCTTGCATGTACAACTCTAAATTCAGAGGCACGATAATGTGTCTCCTTGATGCTCTGTATGAACTTTGTGAGGTGAAGGACATCAATATACTAAAAGGACCAGAACATGACGTTCACTTGCACCTTCAAGAAGAAGAGATCAGAATGGCAGACCTAATTGCCCCACAAACCCGGGTGTTAAGAGAAATCGAGCCACTAGTGAGGGATGCCGATGAGTTGATGGCGCAGATGGAAGCGTTGAAGGAGCACTTCAACAAAGTAATGAATCGCTTGGAATCTTGTAAGAAGTTTGTTGGTCATGTGGGCAATTTGATTCGCTGGACTATCTATATGGTGAACCGTTGTAGGGGGCGAGTTGATGAGTCAAGAGATTGACCGATGTAATGGAGTCTCTAGGGAGACTATTTATAATTTCAACGCAGCATAATCGGATGTTAGTGCAATGAACGACGCCCTGGAGGTGAATGAGGAAGTGTTCCCTTCATTGCATGCCAAACTCCTACATTTTAGTAGCCCCGACGCGGCAAGAGACTGAGGGTGTAGTGAAGGGGTAGGGCGGAGTGCCCTTTGTTGTACTTTATTATTGTAGCAACATTTTATTTAATAAAAATTTTAAAGTTTATCCAAATTTATGTGCCTTCAAATTTTATGTGTGAGTCTCCCAAACTTGTGTGCCATCAAATTTTATGTGTGAGTCTCCCTTCCTCCTTTAAGAAATGTATCATGTAGTTATAAAACAGAATGATATAGTTCTCAAAAAGAGATTGTGGGGTGAGTGATGATGGGGTTGTGTCTGCCTTGTTATGACAAGTTGCCTATGTACCCTGGAACAGGATCAAGCCCGATTGGAGTTTGATTATGGGATTTTGGGTATTTTGTCCATTTTTTACCTCTAATGGTCGCCCACTAGGATTGGGGTTCGCTTAATTTTTGCATCACATTGTCATTGCTGGTTTTCAATGGGGTTAACGAGAATTTGATCTTGTAGTGAATGGATTATTTTACTCATGGTGCCCATACGAGTTTTCACCACGCTCTTTCCATCACGCTTAATGCATGTGTTTCCCTTTTTTGCCCTTAGGATCTCTTAACCTAAGACTGAGGGTTGCCTACTTTTTCATCCCATAACCATTGCTGGTTTTTAATGAGACCGGTAGTGATTTTTTTAGGGGGAAAAATGTGGTTGCATCTAGGGCAGGAAGAAACCCAGACTGCCTACGTACCTGTATAAGACAGGATCAAACCGACGTAGTTCCTTGAAGACCATTGCAAGTCATTGTAAGGGTAATATTTCTTCAAGAACTTGGCATTAATAACACATAGGATTTGGTTGCCTTCCACATCATAAAGCAGGTATGCGTCACTAGGATAAGTCTTTTCAACGGCATATGGACCGTCCCATTTAGAGGCAAATTTACCTTCTTTTCTTCTTGTGGGGTCAAGTGGTGAATGCACAAGAAGGATGAGTTCACCTTTGGTGAATGAGCGAAACTTAACTTTCTTATTATAAGCCCTTGCCATATGGGCATGGTATAATTCCAACTGTTGTTGTGAAGCGAGCCTAGATTCATCAAGTGTTTCGAGTTCTGAAAGACGAATCTTGGTAGCCCCTACGTCTGTCAAGCCATCCTGTATCGCAACCCTTAGCGATGGGACCTGGACTTCAACTGGTACAACTGCTTCTGCTCCAAACACAAGGGAGTATGGGGTGACCTGTGTTAGGGTATAAAAAGTAGTACGATATGCCCAGAGTGTCTCCGGTAGGCGCTCATGCTAGTCCTTTTTGTGCCTAGCCATCATTTTCTTAATGATTGTACAAAGAGTTTTGTTGAAGGCTTCCGCTAAACTGTTAGCTTGAGGATAGTATCGTGAAGAATGTTGCAGATCGATATTATATTTTGCCATGAGTTAGTACAGAGGCAAGCTGACGAAAGGCTACCCATTGTTTGTGATTATACGATCTGGGACACCGAACCTGTATATGAGGTGGACCTTGACAAACCAGACGATGTTAGAAGCTTTGATTTCTCTCAGGCCGACAACTTTTGCCCACTTGGAAAAGTAATCTATTGCGGCAAGGATGTAACAATGCCCTTTGGCAGAGGTTGGAGTAATATTCCTACTATATCCATTCCCCATTTGGAAAATGGCCATGAACAAGAGGTAGTGTGAAGCGGTTTGGCAGGCACATGGCTATAATTGTTGTGTAGTTGGTAAATGAGACATCACTTGGCATATTCAATACAATCGACCACCACATTGTTGGCTAGTAGTAGCTAAGTATTTTTAGTTGATATTGGACCTTAGTGCCTCTCTAATGTTCGCTAGACACGCCAGCTTGTACCTCATTCAGCACAGTGCTAGCCTCGTCGGTTAATAGACAATTCAACAATATGTCATCAAGTGACCTCCTATATAATTGATTACCTTGTAGAGTAAATAGAGGGGTGCATCATCTTATTTTAGCACACTTGACAGGGTTGGATGGCTCCCATTTATCTAATCTTAATTTTCTGAGGTTGGTTTACTATTCATACATTGTGAATCACCTTCTTGCAATTTGGTGTTGTAGACAAGGAAGACATATTCCTTTGTAGCAAATGAGGAGACAACCCTTCTTTCTCTGATGTGGACAACTAAATAATCATCGTTGAGGTGCGTAAGAGATGTTGTCAGGCTAGCAAGTGCATCAGCTTGCCCATTATGGTCCCTCCTGACATGTTGTATCTGCAAGCGCCTAAACAACTTAGCCAAATCTTTAGCCTTTTGAAAATAAGGTGTTAAGCTTGGCTTCTTTATACGGTAAAGATCGTTCTCTAATGGACGATGAGCTTTGAATCTTCATAAACTGTAAGCTCATCTATGGAGATTTCCAAAGCTAGTTCAAGTCCTTTAATCATGGCTTCATACTTAGTTTCATTATGTGAGCACCTCTCTATCAGTGTGAGAGAATGCATGATGATGCCATTATCTGGGGTGACGAAAACGATGCCAATCCCTGAAAACTTGTCTATATTATCTCTCAAGGTTGCAGAAGGTCCTCAGGATGCTTTGTCGAAGAACATTTCACAGTCTTTCTTTATCTGGGCGTGCATAACGTTCTCATTGTGCAATTCCATTTAAAGAGGTGAATCATTAGGTATTGGATGCGCAGCTAGGAAATCTGCTAATGCTTGACCTTTGACTATGCACTACGGAACATAGTGAATGTCGAATTCTGAGAGAATGATAGTCCACTTAGCAATATCCCCTTATACAGAGGGATGACTCATGATGTACTTCAATGGGTCGGCCCTTGATATAAGGTGTACTATCGTGGTAAGGAGATATTGTTATAGCTTTTGTAGTGCAAAAACCATAGTCAAATAGATCTTTTCGATGGAAGAGTGGTTTAGCTTAGCACCGATTATCGTCCTACTAAGGTAATAAAGAGCATGCTCTTTGCCTTCCTCATTGTGTTGGGCCAGCATTGCCCCAAGAGATGATTTCATAGCCGCTGCGTATAATAGTAATAGCATACTCGGATCCAGGCTTATGAGTACCGATGGATTTAACATATATTGTTTTATACTATCAAAAGCATTTTGACAGGCTTGGTCCCAAACAAAAGGAACTCCCTTCTTCATTAGGCATGAAAAGGGCTGGCAACGTCCTGAAAGATTTGAAATGAACCGGTGGATATAGGCAAGTCTTCCCTGCAATTTCTTAAGTTCAAAGATGTTCCTTGGTGTTGGCATCTCTATTATGGCTGTAATTTTCTTAGGATCTATTTTGATTCTCCAATGTCAGACGATAAATCCGAGAAATTGCCCTGATGATACACCAAAATCACATTTGAGAGGATTCATTTTCAAATTATAACGACGAAGTTGTTGAAAGACCCGGTCTAAATCGACAATGTGCTGCTGCGTGAGTTTTGTCTTTATGACCAAATCGTCGGCGTAGTACTCAACGGCATCATGTAACAAGTCCTCAAATATATAGGTCATTGCCCTCTGGTAAGTAGCCCCAACATTCTTTAGACCGAAGGGCATGACCCTGTAATAAAATATTCCAATCGACGTATGAAACGAAGTAGCCACTTCATCCTTTAAAGCCACTTGGATATGATTATATCACAAATATCTGTCCATGAAAGAGAGAGCTTCATACCCCATGGTAGCATCTACCAGTAACTCTATGACTGGTAGAGAGAAGTCGTCTTTCGGGCATGCACTATTAAGGTCCTTATAATCGATGCACACCCTGATCTGACAATTCTTTTTCTGTACAAACACAATATTGGTGCATCATTTCGGATATCAAACCTCACAAATAAACCTGGCCTTAAGCAGATTTTTCACTTCTTCATCTATTTTGTTGGTGATATCATGTCTGGCCTTATGGGGATGTTGTTTAATGGGCCACTAAGACGGGTCGATAGCGAGGCGATGAATAGCCATGTTGGGGTCCAATCCTAGCATTTCAGAATAATTTCAAGTGAACACATCATGATTATATCTTAAAAACTCTAGATACTATGTATGTTCTTCTGAAGAAATATGCACACTGATGAAAGTAGGATGGAAGTCTCCCTCCATTCCCAGGTTTACTTCAATCAGGTCATCTACTATTGCTTGACCTCTATCTTCAAGTTCTGGAGGAGCTAGATTCACTAGCCTTATGATAAAATCTTCAGAGAGTAGCGATTGTGTCTCTACAAACAAGCATTCAAAGGGAGCGTCCTCTAGTAAGTTAATTCCATATACCGTTATTGCATGTGAAAAAAACTTTCAACTTTGTGGGTTTCTTGCCCAACCCTCTTGTATCATCCTTACTCTTGGAGTGGAGGACTAAACACTCAAATTGTTACGTTAGAACTTCCTTACCCTTGTAGGAATTCTTCCATTTCCCCTATTGGTTAAAGCCAGAGTTTTGGAGCAGCTGAAGGCCAACTTCATATGTGGCAACAGATGGTCTAGGCTTTTGACTCTCTCTGATATAGGACCCGAATGGTCCGTGGACCGGATAGGGCCTTCAGGTAGGAAAATAGAAGGTATCCGATAAAGATCGACTCGTGCTCCTAATAGATGTGCTAATGGGAGGATGAAATTTTATGTTACTGAATTTGGTAACAACATGGGTTTATCCTTAGCAGCCTTAGCGCCATGCCTTACTTTATGCTTTCGGGGTTTGAAGCTACTTTCATTGTTCTTCCCTGAGATTTCTTGGGAATCAGTCTTTTGATAATATGTAGCATCAGAAAAATAAGCATCCACCATTTGGAAGGGATTATTATCAGCTACTATGGTGTCCTGCGTATCTTGCTAGAGGTACTTGATGCACTGGTGATATGTTGAGGGGACCACCTAGAACTTGTGCATCTATGGCCGATAAATGAGGGCATTGTAAGCAGTGTCTGCATCGATTACGTAAAAAGGCGTCCAGTCTTCTATGTGACCAAACATTATCTTTAGCCTAATGAAACTAAGAGGGCGTTATTCATTTTGATTTAAGCCTTGGATGACGAGTGTACTGGACCTGAGTTGAGATGGATATACTCCCAGATAGTCCAGTGTTTTAGTTGGAAGTATGTTGACTGCTGAGCTACCATCGATCATTACTCTAGATACAGGTTGGTTATCAATAGAGCCTATGATGAATAATGGTCTATTATGGCTACAATCATTGGAATACCAATCAGTATCTTCAAAAGTGACTATTGGCATACACAATCCTTCTCGTGTTGCGGTCTGCTAAGAAGCTCTAGCAATCTCACCATTTATGGCAAATCATCTGGGTGAGTTAATGCATAAATCATAGAAGCCCTAAGCTCTGGTGACATACGAAGAACATCATAAATAGTTAACAGTGACAAGATCTTCTTAAGGTGTGTCATCACATCAAATGAGATGGGGTTTTCCATCTTCTTGATAGCCTTGCTCTATTCAACTTCTATAGCCGTCTTTTTCATTACATCAACTTATTGATTGGCTGTAGGACCTCGTGGTGGTATCTGTTTCCCAGATTGCAGCTTGACTTGGTTAACATACCAGGAGTGTGGTTGATGTCCCCCTACCAGAGTAATGATTTTAAGTTTGGTAACATTTCAAGTCCCTACCTAGGGAGGGGCAGACATTTCATCCTTAGAGAAATTCTGAGAAGCATAGATGAATCTAGAATCATTGTCGTCGTTAGAGCCGTTTGAGTCAATGACCAAGGGTGGTATGTCTTGCAAGGCTAAATCACGGTGCCGAGTTTTTATAGATTTGGGGCATCATCATCTTCATCAGTTGAAGTCGAGGACTCACTGGCATTCATGTCAACATCTCATTGATCTTGAGGGCAGGAAATATATCACACTCTGTATATATTGGAGATCATGTCTGTATGCCCTTTGCCGATGATAAAAACAATTAGTGAGCATTGGCCATAAAGAAAGATAGCATGATGGTAGAGTCAGGTATTAGTAAAAAGCATGTGAATCTAGAGAAACCAGGAAAAACCACACTAATAGATCATGAGCGGTGGCTAGAAGACCAGTTTCTTGCAGAAAACGGCTGCTATAAAAAGGGGAACCCCATCCCCTGTGTATAGTGTAAGAGGAGGAAGTTGATAGTCCTCTAGGAATTGAGTAAGATACATCTCATGTCAGATAGGTTGCCTTGTTTTGTCGAACTGTCAAGAATCCAACAATTATGTGATGATCTGATTAGGGGTGCCCTCCCATTCTTCATATGTCTGTTGTTGAGGGGGTTATCTCAATGGATCCAAATTCCAAGGATCATATGGTTTCATGCTTGGCCTTATAAATTCATGGATAAACATTTCAATCAAGTGACCCCAAGAGGGTATACTTTACGAAACTAAATCCATGTACCAATCCAATGGTGGACTGTTTAGGGAGAGTGAGAACAATCGCAACAACAAATTGTCATTGTGCATTACCTCTCTACATGATATCATAAACTTAAACAAATGACGATGCGGGCATTGATAACTTTTGTTTGAGAAAGTTGCGAATAGTGGAACCTCAATGCCGGGGGAAAATGCCTCAAAATATATAGCTTTATGGCAGGGAAAGGCTCATCGCTTGAATTTGGTTAACACATTCTGGAAGTATGTACGTTTCTAGGGTGTCATAGGCAAACAAGTAATTCTTACAGATCACAATGGAGGATCTTGTACAAAATCTGTTTATGTGATGGAGATACCACTGGCATTGTATCTATATAATACCATTGGAATGGTTACCCATTTGTAGTGATCTTGGTATGTTAAGCTATTTTACAGCCAGTCGATCACTATTATCGATCCATGCTGTGTTGGTGCTAGATGCAGTTCTCTACTCAGGCGGGGATTGCCATCGCGTACAATCGACGCCATATTACAAGTGGTGACTGGAAGATAGAGGAAATCTTCACGCATAAACTCTTCTAAAGTAACCGACACTCATAGAGGTTGCTCTAATAAGTCGTCCTTATGGGGCAGCGGCTGGGACGCCTCGCCTTTAGGATCCTTCTCCTTTTCCTTAGTTACTTCTTTCAAGCGAAGAGGCCTTTTTTCAAGAATGCTTAGGAGGACTATGTGTTTGTCATGATCTTGTTTTAACAACATGGAGTCTTCTCTTCCATGTCATTTTGCTTTTGAATGTGACCCAATCACTCTCATCATTGTTGTCGTCCTCATTATCATGAGGACTCATGAGGTCGACCATATCCTCATCGACGAAGACAACATTAGTGGTTGCAGCCCTCATATCGGCATCCAATTCCATGGTGTTCTAGTCAATTAATTCCTATAGCTTGTCTTTAAGTACAAAGCAGTCTTGTAATGTATGACAAAAAATATGATGATATTTGTAATATTTTGGGTCATTGACTTTGTCAGCTTCTACAGGTATTTTTAACTCAATGAGTATGATATCCTGAGATTCAACTATTTGCTTAAAGAGGCTCTCCAAATCATTGGGATGGAATGTATAAGCCTTCTCTTGATGTTCCTTTATGCTTGGCCTTCTAGGAGGAACTTCTTGCTCTGTCAGGCTTAGCTGTCTCTGTAGTATGTTTAACTTTCAACTTGGTGAGCGACTGTTTAGTGCCAACCATGGTGAATTTCATCTTGTTAACCACCATTTTTTATTTCCTCTCATGTTTGTGATCTAGCAGCCTCCTTTCTAGAGCAGACGCTTTAAATATCAAATCATCAAACCCAGAGTACTTCTGGGCTATAAGATGGAGGGAAAGCTCAAAGGCTATATTCTGCAAACACATCTCAAGAAGTGTTTTAATGGAAGGTGCATTCTCATAAGCATAAGACATGTT
Organism: Platanus orientalis; assembly: GCA_025762735.1. NCBI lineage: Eukaryota > Viridiplantae > Streptophyta > Magnoliopsida > Proteales > Platanaceae > Platanus > Platanus orientalis. Next base: position 14,099 of record JAOXJP010041652.1, read on the forward strand.
CTTCCTTCTGTTGATAAAGCCCACCACTGACTCATTATCTCGCTACATTTTATTAGTCAATTCATGCAACTTCATAGGCTTATAAGTGCCATGAAACTGTTGTATAAATGCTCGTTTCATTAAATCTCAGTCTGAAATGGAGTAGGGTTTCAAATTTGAATACCACATGAAAGTAGCGCCAACTAGAGATTGAACAAAAAAATTTAACAACAAATCGCCTTGTTAGGCGATAGTGCCGCACCGAGATTCGAAATGAGCAATATGTTGCTTCAGACATGCCGTTCTATTAAATGTATTGAAATGAAACTGGACAAATTTTGGAGGGAAGGGTGCTGCATCCACATGCAGAGGATATGGCTTCTCGGTTATGTATGTACTTATAGTTTCCTGCTCTTTATATTCATTGAGCATTTCAGTTATAATTTCTCACATATAGTTAGGGTCCATCATGGGCATGGATGGATGCAAGTACGGTCCCTGTGGTATAAAAGGAGGCTATGCATATGCATTGTGACCATACGTTCAGGGAGGTTTAGGTCCATATAAGGGTGACTCTTGTTGATGATAAGGAGCCTGATGAGGTCCTTGCGGATGTGGGTCTTGCGAGAACCCTTGTGTAGATGACCTTTGCTGGATAGGTATGTTAGGTACGACACTTATAGCCAGGGCAGCTCCTGGAAAAGTGGCAAAGGCGTACTCTGGTGTATAATGGGTGTACCCCCCTTGCGTCTAGCTTAGAGCAGCTGGTCTTGCTGATTCTATTGTAGTAAGATTATGATTCAGCGGGATCGTGCCCTGCCTTTCAAATGTGAGTTGTTCGATCATGATCTTTAATTCTGCCATGGCAACGTCTTGAGTGGCCAAGCAATGGTCTCAACTTTCTACCTGGGCTTGTCATTCTATAGTTGTAGTGTGTTCCCCTTCAGAGTCAAAATGGTACTCCCCGACATCTACATTTTCTACATTTGTTGTAGGGTTAGTAGGTAAATCTTTACTTCCTCTTGAACCCACTATTGTCACCTTAGGTCCTTGTGAGGTATAGGTAACGTTGATTGTTGTGGTAGTCATATATGGAATATAGGGAATATCCCTATGATGAAACATAACGGGAGAGGTTATCGAGGCTCTTCTAGTAGTTGGTGTTTTAGGCGTCCTGGGACTTGCCGTTAGTTGACTTCTAGTCATCATGCCAGCAGGGTTGAAAGCTCGTAGCTATGACCTAGAAGGACTCAAAGTGTTGACAGGGGCATCTTTCCTCACCCCGATGAACATTACCGCTGCCTGGGTATCATGAGTAGGCCCAAATATTTTACCCTTACCAATGTAGAATGCATAACCCGAACTGCCTTTAGTGTAGGAGGGTAAGGAAGGGTTGCCCCTTTGTGGATGTGTCCATGGTGGCATTGCATTAATTTACATGTTTTCCATCTCTGGTTGCATGTGAAAGAACTTGCGTGCTTTGGCCTTTTCCGCTTAAGTGATGTTTCTTTTTCTCTTTTGTTTAGGGGATAAAACCCTTTTACTTTTTGGTGGTTTACTTTTTTTTGAGCCCCTTGAGTGGCTCAAATCAGGTTAAGAACATCGAGTTCCTAAATTCTACCATTGCTTTATTGTCCTACCGATTATGCTGCATGGGTGGAATTTAGGTGACCACATTACCCTGTTGTAACTTTTTCTATAGAGTATGACTTCTAATGGTTCCTTTTTTAGATTTCTTTTTTTTTATTCTACAAGTTTCATTTATAACCAGATGGCCTAAATACCTTGACCTTATTGATAATTTGTTCTTCTATTTGGTTCCTAAAATTTAACATATTACCATTTATGATATCATCTTATGGAAGGTTTCAAACAAAACAATTCAAAGCTAAGCATGACATAGTTCACAATTTAACATTATATGCATGTATGCATGATCCTTTCTAAACTAAACTTTTCTTAAAAATAATTTTATATTTTTCAAAACTTATAGTTTTATTATAGCTATTATAAAATCATGGTTAGTTCATCTTACAAAAACAGAAGATTGCTTGACTCAATCTAAGTACAAACTAAAAATTATGTTTCTTTAAAATTAGGTTTAATCATAAACAATGCTTATACTTTCATAAAATCATATAAGCTTTTTAATCCTTAACCACAACTTTAGGAAATATTAATGTTCTTCTTCTAAACATGATCAAAATAAGATAAACAATTTATAATCTTTTCTTAAATAATAAAGCATGCTCAGACATAAACAGTTCTTAAGAAAAACTTTGCAATGATTATAAC
>JAOXJP010041663.1:0-16371 GCA_025762735.1 Platanus orientalis
GCTCAACATAGATTGAAATTTTCATAATAGTTCACATCGAAATTTTCATAAATTTTATAATATTTTGAAACATTCTAATGAAATTCCCATTAATCCCCATGATGAAAAATCCATCAAAATCGAAAATTTGAACCTTGGATAGGTCTAGAGTTCAAACCTACGTCTCTAACATTATTATTATTTTTAATTCATGGCCCGGCCCAAGGCCTGATCAATTAATTAGGGCTGGGCTTAGGCCTAAGTTTAATAAAGATTTATGGGCCCAAACCCCGACTCAAGCCCAGTCTATAATTATAGGGCTTGGCTTAAGCATACCATGGCCTGGCCCGAGCCTGGCCCATGTCCACCCCTACTCATAGGCTGGACGGAGCCTCATAGTTGTTCATAAAGATGAGATGATTGAAGTGTTGGCAACCATGGTTTAAAATTACAGGATCGGTTTTGACCGTTTCCGATCCCAGATCGACTAATCCAATTCGAATTGACCAATCCCATTCAAAAATCATAACGTGACTCCCAAGGATCAGACCATTCTTGACTGATTTCAATCCGAAACAGATTCAGCCAACCTTCAAAACTATGTTGGCAACTTGACATGATTCAATCCCCTAAGTATTAGGTATAACCATTTAGGCCAGCATGGCACCAGGGTTGACACATCAGTGTGAAAAGTGAAAAACATCTTCCAAAAAGTGTAAATAGCTTTTTCGACGCTGATGTGCCAGCCCTGATGCCAGTTTGACCTTATTCTGATCTAAGGGGGTCGCACCAATAAAATCATCTTCAGCTGAAATGGTTGTGGTATGATCTCTCTCTCCAAGAGGGAGGTCGGTGTTTCAAGTCCCCTGAGCAGTATCACCAATGGATTGGATTGATGGTTGCCGTTCCCTATCAGTATTAGTGCAGGTTCACCCTATGTGACAGTAGCAAGCCCAAGTGGCCTTACCAAAAAAATAAAAATAAAATAAAATCAGGTCAATGATTTTCCTATCCATGTGTCACTTGTAAGGGATAGGTGACGTCTATAACTCATGTCAGTTTGGAGTTCAGTTTGTCATGTCTCGAGAGCATGAGCAGAGATTCAGTCTTAATTGAAGCTTGTTGAACTGGATTGTTTAGCTAAGTGAGCATAAGCCGAGCTATACCAGGTTCAGGTTATTGAAAATTTGGCTCCTTAAGGATTTGATTGTTCCAAATCCAAATGGTTTTTTGGTTGGCTTGATTATTGTATTAAAATCATATCAAGCTGCTGATTGTTTAGAGTGATGGGTTCTTTGATTAATGGGCTATTGGGCCTATTTCAACCAACTATTTCTCTAACCTTTAGGAATAGGTTTTGTTCGCGGACGATTGAGCTTTAAGATTTGGGCTTTGGTGAGGTGAGGTGAGTGGTCTCAATCTTATAATGAACTCTGATCGTGATGAACCAACCAGAGCCCAACGCTTGTGTGACAAGCTCGAGCTTCGTTGGCACCCGTACGAATAGCGCAGCAATGGTGAAAGAAAATAGCATGAAATGGTGGGTTGGTAAATACATTTTTATCTTTGCGGGCATTTGGGATGAACACAATGGATAGAGGTTTTTACTAGCCCACCTAGCGGGTCTATGAGGCCCATCTGATCCAATCTGATGGTTGATCCAATAAGTGGCAACTACGAGGTTTGTGCCACAAATTAAGAAGAATTTATGACAATATTCATCGGGGTATTAAACCAAATGAAATTATTCTCAAATGAAGGCTCGTTTGAATAAAATTTGAGCTAACGCTCCTTACCAGAAGAAAACTAACGGAACAAATGTTCTGTCCAGAAGTTTGTTTGTCCTATCATGTCCTACACATAAAGGTTGTGTGTATAGGGTTAAACTGTAAAAACACTATTCAAATGAAAATATAAGTACCCATTAAAATGAGGTAGCATTAAAACCCTAAAAAAGTGTTCAAATGAACATTTACTCCCTATTTAAAAGTAACCAAATCCAAAAATCATCATGTCTGATAAACAAAATCCTAGACAGAGCATTTACTCCATTTTACTCATTAGCAACCTGCAGCTTGATTAGGATTCAACCCAAAGACGGATTAAAGTTTTACGTAACCTTACGGCCTTGGCTTTGGTGCGAAGGCCTAGGTGTGAAATGCAGCTGGGCCTGATACATCAGTCTTGAAAAAGTGATTTACACTTTTTAGGATATGCTTTTCACTTTTTGATGCTGATGTGTCCGGTTCAAAGGCATTTCACACATCTTTTGCACCTGGGCAGTCATACCTAATCCGAAGGGGACAGCGAGTGTTTGCATGAGTAGGGGTGCAAATATCTGCTTATTATCTGTATTTGGTTCAACAGTAACATAAGTTGAGGCTCTTCATAAATAAGGTAATTATTGACCTGACCTGCCAACTGGCTGAATTTCTCGGGCTTGAGTTTAATAGACGGATATGGGGTGGCAATCTTGATCTGAACGCCAAGAAGATTAGATACATATGAAATTCATACTAATCTATGCGAATGACACCAGAGGCCAACACATCAGCACTGAAAAGTGATAAGCGCCCCTCAAAAAGTATAAGTCACTTTTTGGCACTGATGCGTCAGCCCCTTGGTGCTGTTCGCACCCATTAGTATGAAATTCATTCGTACCTAATCCCAGCCACATCAAACCAGACATTTTACCGGAGGCAAAGAGAGAAGCAGCCATCTCTCCACAACACATCTCTCTCTCTCTCTCTCTCTCTCTCAACCAGTACTGTGATTATCCTTAACAAGATAAGAATTGGTCAAATCTTTAAACTCCCGAAATACATTTCCAAAATCCAATAGGCTCATATTTTCAGGCAAATGATGTTATGATCTCAAAGGTTTAAGAGCCTAACCTAATACGTTTCCATCAGTACTAGGGCTTTTGGCGTATTAATTAGGTTTGTAACAATTGGAATCAAAACCAATACTATGTCTTGAGTTTGACTCACATAAGTAGCGACTTGTGGAGAAGGTAGCTTGGACTAGAGTGAGAGCCACTACAATGTGAAAAATGCTATTTAAGTCAGAGTGAGAGCCATCACAAAAATAGGTGGAAAAGATTACTTGACCAGAGTGAAAAGCTCCCACGAGTGGAAATGACTAGCTGAATGAGAGGCCAAAATGGGTGCCACCACAAAGTGAGGCTGTTGGGACATTGATTGCAAAGCGTGGTGAAATGTTACAATCCCAAAGGTTAAGATCCTAATGTGTTTCCATCAATCCTAGGGCTTTTGATGTATCGGTTAGGTTCCTAACAATTAATGTTACGATTCCAAAAGTTAAGAGCCTAGCCTAACTCATTTCCATCAGTCTTAAGGATTTTAGTGTATTGGTTAGGTTCCTAACAATTAGTATCAAAACAATACCACATCTTAAGTAAAAGCCACCATGGGTGCAAAATGCTACTTGGATGAGAGGCTAGAGTGAGTGCTGCCACGGAGTAGACCATCGAAACGTTAACTACAGAGTGTGGTAGAATGTTATGATCCCAAAGGTTAAGAGCTTAGCCTAATGCATTTCAATCAATCCTAGGGTTTTTGATTTAATTGGTTAGGTTCGCAAAAAATAAGAGTCAAAATAAGATTCCCCTTCTCCAGTTTTCAATGGAATGCTACTCCACTTGAGGATTGAAGGAGGAAAAGACATAACTAATGGATTTCAAACTTACATATGCCACTATCCTTTTTTTTTTTTTTATTTCTTTTTTCTAAGAAGAAAAGGAATTTATTGGAAAAGAAATAAAAAAAGAACTGAGTCTCATAGGCCATCAGCAATTAGTATCTTTCAAGTCTTCAGCGACAAAAACTCAAGATTACCATAACTTCGAATAAATAAATAAATAAATAAAACAGAGAATTGCTTTTAAAAAAATCATTTTATTTCTTAACCCAAAATTTCCACCCTTTGTCCCGGCTACTGTAGCATGTGTGCCACACAGGAAATGAGAGGCATCATGACTTGACAACATCCTCACCTTCCTCCGGCTTATTACCGGCAGTTTGTTTAGGGTTCCAAACCCAACAGTGACAACTAAACATGAGAGTTGTACTTGTTGCAGAACTAAACCCAACAACTTACGGTACGAACTGACAACAGCCATGCACCACCCGTGTCCACGTTACCGAAGGGACTCCTCTCTTTCGAGAAGATCCGTGGCATGTCAAACTCTGGTAAGGTTCTTTGCTTTGCATCGAATTAAACCACATGCACGCTAACATGAAAGCAGCATCTCAAATATAATGATCAAGCTTCCCAAAGGGAACCAAATATCATTTAAGTATCAAAATGAAACACTCAAGGTAGCTGAAGTACTCAACAAAATTTGGTACCACAGGCTTAATTATTATTATTATTTATCACAAAAACGAGGCTGCCCCTTATACTTGATGTGAGTGGTGTAATGGCAACTAGTTTGCGTGGGTGTAGTATGATACAGCAGCAAGCAGAAGCACTAGCAGCACTTAAAATATCAGAAATTATGTAATGCTATGATTTGTAAGGACAATGTATTACTTGGAATGGGGGGCTATTCCTCAAGCAAATAGTTGATGGCCAATGCCCTGTCCATTAGAATCTAATTTACAGAAATATATTATTCTACAATATTTTGGTTCTTGTGTATATGATTTCACATTTCAGCAGCAAAGGATTTACCACAACCACAGGTTTGTGTAGCATTTGGATTCTTAAACGAAAAGCCTCCGCCAATAAGTGCGTCACTGAAGTCCAATTGCATCCCAAACATGAAAAGGAGGCTCTTGGGATCACAAACTGCAAAATAGAAAAACATTTTAGACAACCATATTGAAAGATGTTAACTCATAAGAAACACCATTGATTTTGACTCAATGAGGAGCTCCTCCAGCATGTGGTGTTATTTCCACATGTCAGATATAAATTGACTTAACCATACTCAACCTTCTATTGAAATGAAGATCCTCTGACACCATTCTGATGGTTTAGAGCTCATTGAATTGTGACAATAATTTATTTGAGTTTTCAAGATCAACTATAACAGTTACTACTTTTATGTTTATAACTAACAGTGATTTTTTTTTTTTACTTTATAATTTAATCCTTTTGCATACATATGGAAAAAGAAAAGGGAGATGCAACATATATTTAAGAGGGAAAAAGGAGGGAACAAGAAATCCAAATCCCACCAACCCCTCCCCACCCCAAAGAAAAAAAAAGAAGCCAAAAAAAAAAAAAAAACCTCTGAAGCAGTGAAAGCACCCTTTGGGCATCCACAATCTCAAACAGCACTCCAAAAATACCTCTCAGGCGAGAAAGGACCCACTAAAACAAAAACAAAGAGGCAAAATAAAAAAGACCACATCAAACAAACAAAAAAAAATAAAGAACCAAAAAACAGACCAGTGCTGATGACTCTACCACCCCACACATTGTACTGCAAAACGGAAGTCATTCACTCCCCAATCTAGGAGATTAAGCACTTCTTTGGGTGATTTTCCAGCACCCTTCTGAAGCCACCATGATCACGCCTTCCAACTTATCCCTTTCTTCCAATGTGGAAGAGATTTCATGCCATGTTCTATATCTTCAAGAAAACTGACGCCTACCTTAGAGCTAACTTGCACACAGAGGACCAATGTAAGCATGTTACAAGAGTTTAGTTATATTTTGATGAATGGGTTTAATATAGTTATAGTGTTAAAGCAATTCAATAGAAGGTTTAAAAAAAAAGTTACTATGTTTTGGAAAATCATGAAAGATAATACAATCTTTCGTTAATGCATGCAAAATAAATACACCTGCTCAATTGCAAGGTGACACATTTTCTTTTCTTTTTGAACATGAAAATGCACTTTATTAGAAGAAAAGGGGCAAGAAACCTCACTACCAGAAAAAAAAGTCACATCTCAAGATGACCAAAAGATGGAGGTTTCACATCCTCAATAACAACTCAATATGATGGTGCAAAGAGATTCAATAAATTGATAAGAAATTGGAGAACTTGAATCCTTCCAAGACAGGGGGAGTGACCGATCCAAACCCTAGGGATTTCGATCTCTGACATGTATACGGCCTGCTGACATCAGCAGTACAGATGCTGACATCAGTGCTGCCCTACCTGCACATTTTCATCCCGACTTCTGTTTGTTGGCTCTAATACCATGTGGCAGTTGATTAACCAACTCTCCCAAAACCTTAAGGTGTTAGGAGATACACAAATTAATATACTTCAACATCCACCTAGGGAAGAACACACACTTGGGGACCTAGACACGAGTCCACACAACGCATACACACACACAATACTACATCCGGAAAAACGCTTCCACCGGGATTTGAACTCACAACCAAACTTGCTCTGATACCAACTTGAATCCTTCCAAAACCTATCAAGTGAGGAAAAACAAGAGAAAGGGAAAAGAATGAAGAAGAAGAGAGAGAGAGAGAGAGAGAGAGAGAGAGAGAGAGAGAGAGAGAAGAGTTACAAAATATGACTAATCGTATTGGAGTACTTGTCTCTCTATACGAAGAGTATTTATTCATAAGGGTTTATACATCAACATAATAGTCTATATACGTACTTATCGTATGGCATAAGTGCCCTCAAGATATATATTCCTTCAGAAGGAAGGTGAGCTTTCATTAGACTTGTCTTCTAAGCGTAAATCACTACTTGCTGATATGGAGTTTTTGTTAAGATGCGATGACATTCACTAGAGTCAGAAGGCCACGTACAAATAGTTAAAAGAGGGTGACGGGAATACCAAATTCTTCTACAAACTTGCAAATGGAAAGCATAGGAAGAGCCTTATTTCTAGATTATGCATTGATAGCAGATTGGTTAAAGATTTTGTTCAAATCAAGGATGAAGTGATTCAGTTCTTTGCTGCATTGTACTCTAAGGAGGATTGGGAGTGGCAAACTATTGAGAATTTATTTCTTCTCGCTTAGACAAGGGTGCGGCTAAGTCTACTGAAGTGCCTTTCTTGATGGAAGAGGTTAAGGAGGCCATTTTCAGCATGAGGAAAAAGATAAATCTTTGGGGCCGGATGATTTCTCGATGCTTTTTGATCAAGAATGTTGGGACATCATTAGTGAGGACTTAATGAAAGTCTTTGCTGAATTTTTCTCAAGGAGTACCATCAACAAGGGGATCAATGCTACTTTTATTGTTTTCATTCCCAAGGAAAAGGCCAAAGACTTCTTTGACTATTGACCTTGTGTGTAGCCCATGGTTTTAAAGCTCGTCTGATCCCAAATTAGATCGTCCGATCCGATTCGGGATTGGACTAGAATGGTCCTATCTGGACCCTTGGATTGCGATTCACATGAGGATCATCTAATCCCTATATGGGATCTTCCGATGACCTGGATCGGATGATCCCTTATAGGGATCGACTGATCCATTTGTTGCTTCGTCAGATTGAACAATCCATACTAGGATTTGTCAATCCCATTTAAAAAACCTCATTTCAAAGGGGGGTCTTGGTTCTGTTGTGTTCTTTGTTGGATCAAAGAAAAAGGTAAGTTTTTTCGTTTAAACTTGAAATTTCTTGCCTTTTTTGAGTAGAAATCAATAAATTATCATAAATAGAGGCTCGATCTATTGATTTGATGCATAAAAAAGTGATTTGAAGAATTGATTGATGATCTAAGGGATTTTTTAGAAAGGAAATGGCTATAATTCCAAAAATTAGAATTAAAATAACAAAAAATGGGACATCCTATTGATGAAACAACCATGGATATGTGGGTTTGGGATCAAAACCCACTAATTCATGGTGTTACTCAAATTTTTATTTAATATTCCAAAAATTTGTAAAAAGTTAATCAAAAAATTAATAATTAGACAACCTATTCTACATTAATAGTAAGCCATTTAAATGCATTCATTTATCACTAACATTTTGATTCCATTCAAATGCTAGATGTTTGCTTATGAAATGTACAATCTTGATCTTTATATAAGTTTTGTATCAGTGTTTATACATGTATGATGCACCTAACATACTTAAAATTATGTTTTTTAAAACTTTTTTAGAAACTATTATAACATTTTTAGGATTTTTTTTTTATACTATGGATTAATATAAGACCAAACAATCCACACCTGGATCGGCCGATCTGGTCCAATCCATGATCGGTTTTGGGCCTAAACGATCCGGCCCACCGATTCAAGTTTTGAACTATGGTGTAGCCTATATGAAATAATTGCCAATGTGTTATCTAATGAGGTTGAGGCGTGTCATGGAAAAGGTGGTTTCAAATTCTAAAGGTGTGTTAAGGGAAGACAAATTTTGGATGGCATTTTAATTGCAAAAAAATGTGTTGATTGTAAAAAGAAATCTAAAGAGCCGGGGCTAGTTTGCAAAATTGATTTGGAGAAAGCATTTGATCATGTGGATTGGGATTTCCATCGGTGGGTCCTTGAAAAAAAAAGAGGATTTGGAGCTAGATGGATCAGTTGGATTATGGGATGTTTGGATAATCCTCATTTTTCAGTTATGCTTAATGGTACCTCTAAAGGCTTCTTTGGATTTTCCTGAGGTTAAGGCAAAGTGACCCGTTATCCCCCTTTTTCATTACTGTTATGGTAGATGTTTTCAGTGAATTGATGGCTAGAGTCAAGTCTCTCTCGCTTATTATAGGATTTCGGGGAGGGCAAAATGATTTTTCCATCAATCACCTTCAATTTATTGATGATACCATTTGCTTCATTTTTTTTTATCAATAAAGAAAATTTTATTGAAAAGTGAAATTCAGGAGGATCACATTTAAAAAAAGTGAAGCAACTAAGAAAAAACTATAGAATTGCATTCAAACACCCACTCTTGGTATTTTAAACAGGAGGGGGGGACTAAGCCAACAAAAAAGATGGGAAAAAATTCTGAAGAGAAGCTTATCTAGATGCTTCGTCCTTGAAAATCCTCTTGTTGCACTTGGCTCAAATACCCCAACAAATGACCATGGGAAGGCTGCGCCAAATCTCCTTGCCTTTGAGCGACAAGGGGCCCTGCCCCATTTGTTTCCAGCTAACGAGAGGCTCTTGAGCATTCTTCTCCAAAGGGGCACATCTCAACTTAAATTTCTCCACCATGCTACACCATATGAAATAGGCAATGGGGCAGTGGATAAACAGATGAGCCACCGTTTCCGGCTCATTATAGCACATGCAACACCTGTTCACAAGATGGAAACGTTTGGACATCAGCACATCGATTGTGTGAGCCTTCCCGATCAACACCAACCATAATAGGAAAGACCCTTTAATTGGCATTTGATTCTTCCATATACAGGCTGTAATCTGATTCCACCCTGAGCTGGCTCCTTTAACCTGATCAATATCCCTTGCAAAGGATTTAACTGAGAAGACACCCTCGGGATCTTTAATCCAAATCCTTTTATCTGCTTTCTCTATGAATCCCCTAACTTGAAGGAATCCAGTCTTTGCATAAGATAAGCTATTTCGCTAACTTCCCAGTCGCTGATATTTCTTCTCAAATGAAGGTTCCAAAAAAAGAGTCCTCACCTCTGTTCACATGATAAAATATGAACCCCTCTTTGTTCCTTGCTAGGCCAAACATAGTAGGGAAATCCCTTCCAAGACAATTCTGCCCACATTACTTGTCTCTCCAAAATCGTGTGCTTCTCCAATTCCCCACTTCAACCTTGATCAACTTGCAAAATAATTGGTATTCCTTTGTTATATTTTTCCAAACACCCAACCCAAGGGGGTTGGTGGGGGTTTTGCTGATCCAATTATCCCTTTCAATACCGTACTTATCAGCAATGACTCTCCTCCATAATTTCTCTTTTTCCTCATTGAACTGCTAAAGCCATTTTTTCCATTAAAGCCCTATTCCAGGTCTTGATTCAACGCAAGCATAACCTCCTCGCCTCCTTCAGTCTCTGCATATTTCATTCCACCCGCAATGGTGAAAAGAATCAAGTGGAGAGTTTAAAGTGTCTATTGAAAATCATTGAGATGATCTCTGGGCTTATAGTTAATCCCTTCCGTCCAGTACGGCAGGAATTGGTGTAGATGAAAAGGAAATTTTTTTATTATGCTAGGTTGTTTGCCTGTAAGGTGGAATCTTAGCTCTTATAATATTTAGGCTTTCCTTTGGGAGTACATCCAAGATCTTGCTCCTTTTGGGATCCGGTGTTGGAGCGTTTCCATAAGAAATTGGCTTGCTGGAATTTTTTTTTATATTTTCTTAGGAGAGAGAATTAATTTGATTAAGACAACTTTGTCTAATTTTCTTACATACTATACGTCACTTTTTAAGATGCCTTGCAAAGTGGCTCTTCTATTGGAGAAGTATCAAAGAGATTTTTTGTGGGAAGGTGGGATTGGTAAGAAGGATCATCTTGTTAAGTGGGACGAACTTTGCAAACCAAAAAAGGATGGAGGTTTGGGGGTGAAGAATCTTAAGGAAAGGAACTTAGGTTTACTTAGAAAATGGCTGATGCGGACAATATAAAGAGACTCTTGTATGTGCCACCACATAAGAGAGTATGGTTCAAGTCTTGTGTCATGTGTGGGTTACTTAGCTTATTTTATGGGTGGGATATATTTGTAACAAGGCCATTGGTGCCATTGTGTTTTTTTAGTCCAAGAATATATTAAGGCATTGTTAAAAAGGATAATTTAGTAATTTTAATGAGTCAACAAGTAAAAATGGGGCCCTTTTAGAGTGTTGGTCGAAATTCTCTAGAAGACCATAATTTTGGCAGTTTTTGTTTTTAGAAAATCAAGGTTTTAGTAGTTTTAGGTGTTGGACAGTCTTAGGTAACAAGTAGGCTAGTTTATTTAAGACTTTTTATTTTAGTTCTTACCATCTTTTTAGTGTTTTGAGCGTATATAAAGGGTTGCATGTTATTGTATGAAGTAGATATGATGAACTGAATTGAAATTGGTTTTTTGGGTTTATCCCTGTTCGCCCCTCCCCATGGTGCAGCCATGAGGCTCCCACTAGGGTGTTCCATAGTTGTTCTCCTCTTCTTCTTCTTTCTCTCTTATTTTTCTAATTCTTCTATCTTCTTCCTCCTCCATCGTTGATCTCCTCTTGATTCTTTTCCCTCCTTATTCTTCCTACTTTTTCCCTAAATCCAACAACAACAAATATCCTTATCTTAACTATTTGAGGTTGGCTACACGAATCTTGTTTTGCCATTCTGCTCTATTTAGGGCCACATCCATCGTTAAATTTCAAGCTGCCATGTCTCTCCTTACTACTTCAATCCAAGTCAATTTTTGGCCTTCCTCTAAGTCCTAGCACCTTCAACTTGCATCATCTCATTCCTCACTGGTGCAGTCATTGGTTTTCGTTGCACATGACCAAACCATCTCAATCGACTTTCCCTCATTTTATCACCTATTGGTGATACACCTGAGCTCCCATGAATGGATTCATTCCTAATTCTATCTTTTCTGGTCTTGCCACTCATCCATTTCAACATCCTCATTTTATGTACGTGTTGTTTGTTGGCTGCCCAACATTCTGCAGCATAAAGCATGGCTAGAAATACGTTATTTCTTCCCTAAATCCTTATTACAATAATCCATGGTTGAAGATTGAAGCTGCTGTTATCAAGATCAAAACTGCAGAATTAGAACTCATGGCTGGGTTTCTAGGCCATCCTTTAGGCCAAATCGTCCCACTCAAACCAGTATATTCTGCCGTCTATAATATCGGGTTTTGTTCTCCCTCATACTCTCTACTTGAATCTGAAAACTCCTTTTTAATTCCTCTATAAAAATTCTGTTTCTTTGATCTTTGTTCTTGATCTATTGTTCATACTTAACAGAAAATTCTGGACTACCATAAACCTAAACTCGCCTCCCTATCAAACCGCATTCTTCTACTTTCTTAGTAGGGTTTTCTTCCCTAACCCATCCCTCATCTTATCCCTTAAAGTCCTTTTTGATTCCCCTCTGTTCTACCTAGGTTCCGATATAGAAATTCATTATGTCCTGGATGATTCTTGTGCAAGTTTCACTGCAGACTATTCTAGATATAATTTTATATACTTACATTCATCAGAATAAGCTGAAATTTTGTACGGTGATCCATCAGAGACTATCTAACACCCTGCACAGTTGAAGATTTTTCTGATGCGTCTGCAGGGGTATTTTGGTAATTTCATGGTTCTGCCCTGAAATTCCAGAAACCCAGAACAGTCCCGTCTCTCCCTCTTTTTTCCATCTCTTCCTCCTAAGTCTCCTCTGATCTGAGTCCATCTCCCTGTCCCTTATCTTCTTCTAAGTTTGATATTATTTGGGTGTGCTTATATTCCAATCTTGGTTATTTTAATTCAGTCCTTGCTCCCACACATCTCTTTTGGGTCCATACTAGCAGGATATACATATACAGCCCATAGGCTACCTACATCAATTGTTATCAAAGCTTGATATATCTTGCATCAATGGCTATGGTTATTCTCCATAGAAAGAGGCAGTTTATGGCATTCCACAATTCTTAACAAGTTCGGGATGAACTTGAACAGATGGGATTGTAACATGATTGTCTCCCCTTCCATGTCAAGGATATGGAAGAACATTATTGAAGTAGTCCCTTTGTTCTTCCCGAATGTTAGATTTGTTTAGGAAATGGCCTTTCCATTAAGTTTTGAAAGGACTTTGGTGGGGGGACCAAAGCTTTTCCTCCTTTTTTCCTCGGTTATTTAGTTTATCATTGCAAAAAGAAGCCTTGGTTTCCAAAATTCTTTCCAACTCTCCTTTTGGTCCTTCTTAGGACCTTAAATTTTTTAGAGAACTTTTCTAACTGGAAGTGGATTTGGTGGGAGCTCTTCTTGAGATGTTTTTTTTTTTTTTGATTGATAACTTCTTATGACTTTGAAAGATGTGTTTTTGTCAAACTTTTTTCTTGACAAAAAGATTTGGATCCTCGATCACTGCGATTAGTTGTCATCAAAATCTTTTTTCCTAGCTCTTACCATAGATCACAACCCCCATGGTCTTTTCCCGCATAAAAAGATTTGGAAGCCTCTTGTGCCTCCAAAGGTTAAAGCTTTCTGATGTAGACAACATTATACGACTTATGTATGTACCCACACATAAAATGGCTAGATTTAAATTTATATGTTATGTGGGGTCGATTCAAATTTTGTAGGGGGGGATAATTTTGTAATGAGACCAATAGTGCCATAGTTTAGTTTTTTTGGTTTTTAAGTTGTAATTCCATCACTCACATTTAACCCATTTTTTCTAAGGTCAGAATGATGCGGACAACATTATGCGACTTATGTCCAATATTGTTGTGGTTAGTTTAGTTTTTTGGATTTTTAGTCGTAATACCGTTTTTCACTTTTGACCCAATTTTTCTATGGTTAAAACATGATGCTTTTATCTAAATGACTTTGGAGATTTGGTGGGTAACTTTGATAATTTTTCTGGGTGTTTTAGAGAAACTGAATGGTGTGGGTTATGATTGGAGATTGTTGGGTTTGTCAGAAAGTGATGGAGTGGTGTAAGTAGAGGACCGAATGATGTAGGAGTATGTGGGGAGTGATGGTTGTGAAGATTGATGGCTATGGAGATATGTAGATGAAGATGGAAGTTAATGAAGATTGTTTGGGACTGTGGTATACAAGAAAAACCAGAAAATTTGCAAAGAAGATGAAGTAGAAGAAGATATAAAGAGATAGGAGATAAGTACCTTGAGTAAAATTACCAATTATCGCTATGAAATCACCAACCTAGGATTAAGTTTAGACAGAACTTGATAACAAAATACCTTCACCCATTTGGAGAAGAAGAGAGCAATTTAGCTTCAAAATTTTATTCAAATATTTATTAGAAATTTAGTACAAACCATGGGTACTGTTTTATAAGCCAAGACCCCCTTTAATTCAATCATAGCCATCAAATATAAAGATACTCTCTCTCTCTCAAATCACGTGGAAGAGATTTCTCCCCGTAAAAACCCTATTTTGAAGCTAGTTACAACTTTGTCCTATATAAAAAAACTAAAATTCCATCCATGTCCTACTCTAATAACTAATAAAAAACAGAAAATAAACTAATAAAATCTCTAATAGACCACTTTAATCAAAACTAAACACTTCTATGATGCTCTCAAATTCCTTCTTACTCTTCTTCATGCGTGGACCCCACTAAAGCCATATATCGAAACAAATCTCTTCCTTCTTGTTGTAATCCTTGTAAACCTCTATAACCTTCACTTGTAGACCCTACTAATGCCATGTGTGGGTCCCACCTAGGCTTCCATGTCCTCATTAAACCCCCTCGTTTGAATAAACCCGTCCTCGAGTTTTATAAAGAGAAATAAATAATAACATCAGGGAACTCAATCCACATAGCTAGATGCTAAATCCACCCAAGATCAAATTGTGGTGCAAACTAGTCCTCTTGTAGATGTCTGATGTGAAAAAGATTCCAAAGTAGGCAATTGTCTCTTGATAGGCAACCGGTAATGGATAATACCTCATAGTACTCATCTTGCTGAATGAACCTGAACTAAAGTAGTAAACTCTGGTATCACCATAGAGTTAAAAACATGGACATCTATAGGAGTGATTTAGATCTCAATTGGAACAGTAATTGGGGCATCATCAGATGGTGGATCACAAATCAGGGCAACAAGGAGACATAAATCTGTAGACTCTAATAGCTCATTGAATTGCTCATCACTAACTACCTCGGTCTTTTCCACACTACTATCTTCTTCTGTAATCTTGGCTTCACATTCCTGAACTTCCGCCTCTGATTCTTCAATTGCACTCTTGTGTTTAGGAGAAAGTCGGAGAAGCTTGCCAAGTATGTCCTGGATCTCCTGCAATCGTCCCTCAATTGAGTCAAGTAGGGAAGACAATTTATTTGCCCTTCTTACAATATCATCATACTCGATCTGATTTGATTGGTCTAAAATAAGTGCTCCTGCATCAACATGTCTGACTGAAATCTGATAATATACTCCTCAATCACAAATCCGAAGAGTATTAGATATCTTGTTGAATGAAGCCTTTCTCTCAGCCAACCACTTCTTTCCTAGGATCACTTGGTAACCCTCTAAAATATCTTCATGCAAGAAGCACTCCGCACTATCGTTGTATTTTCTAGTCTCAAATTGAATAATAAAGTATCCATCTTTA
Organism: Platanus orientalis; assembly: GCA_025762735.1. Lineage (NCBI taxonomy): Eukaryota > Viridiplantae > Streptophyta > Magnoliopsida > Proteales > Platanaceae > Platanus > Platanus orientalis. The sequence goes on from JAOXJP010041663.1 coordinate 15,136, forward strand.
TGAAAACAAAATCGTTTCGCCTTACGATGCATCAAAACCCACTCAGCCATGTCATATGAAATGTAATTACCCTCATATTGGTTACTAAGTATGACCACAATGTGTTTTCCATGAGGGAAAGTAAAAGGGTACTTAACTTTGAACCCCATGTCTTCACATCAGCAAACAAAAGAGTAGCAACTCATATTAAGTATCTCGAACCGTAAAGTTCTCCTTGATGAAGGTGACCTTAGCTTAAATTTAATTGATCAACAATACTTCATGCAAACAACAAGGAAGCACTTCTTGTAATGATTTCTTCAACAGAAGATACAAACCAATAAAAACCCAAGAATACCCAAGAATATTGGACAGCACACTAAGAACAAATCAGTCCATATAGAAATCAGCAGACAAAGTGCAGCACTGTTGTTAAAGGGAAGCGGCAGCAAACCAATAGGTGTGTACATATAGAGACAACTCTGTACTATGCTGTTGCAGGGCTTCTCAATAGTGTTCGCTGGTTATATACCTTTCATACAACAGTAAGTCAGTAATCATATCTGATACTTTATTGAGCAGCAAGCAATCTTATCAACTTCAATCAGGTATGTAATCTTATCATCAATCCAATAACAGTATTCTAAAACTCAAAACAGAGTGGGGTAATGGGAATAGATATAGGACCTCTCGGGAATCAGTTCAAGCTTGCACAAATTGTCATGGACAGGTTATGGCTGGGACAATAATGTAAGGGAGGTGATAAATATGGAACAGCAGATTGCCTTACGTAGTCTAAAAATCCATAGATGTCAGCAGATGTATAACCATGAAAGCACAAAGCATCCACACTGCTGTTATGGGAAATAAACAAAGAGTCTGTCTGAGGCTACCTGGCTGAAAATTTAGCACCAGCAAGTACTCGCCTCGTTGTCCCCCTTTAGTCCCAAAGATTCTAATAAAGTAGCATCCAGCAGCAAACATAAGACTCCATATCAGTACTTAGTACAACCAGTTCAGTAACTAATGGTCCTAGTCACTAGATACCCTTCATCCAACAATCAGAACACCAAACTGATTGAGATAATCTCCTTGCTGAACAGCAGGTAGTATGTAGTATATTCGAACAATAGCCAAGCCAAGTGTGATCAGAACTGTAGGCAGTAGCACCACAAACTCAACAACAACAACAACAACAACAACAAACAGCCTTATCCCAACTATTTGGGGTCGGCTACACAAATCCTGTTCTGCCAT
>JAOXJP010041674.1:0-16371 GCA_025762735.1 Platanus orientalis
AAGTGGCGTTTGATAAAACTCCTTTTAATATGTTTAACTCTGTCTCTTCTACTTTCAGGATGCTAAAGGAAATTCACTCTAGTATAGACACTTTTTTAATACTAGACGTGCTTTATGCTAATTTATTTTGGAGACCCCCTGGCAAAGGAGTTTTTGAAGATAAACTTTGATGGCACTTTTTGTTTGGTTTCCCATTCGAGTGGAGTTGGTGTGGTGATTAGAGATTGGAAAGGCACTTTTGTTCATACCATGTCAGACCGGTGTTATGCAGATTCAACCATTGTGTTGGAGTGTCGGGCGGCTCTTTTGGCCCTTTCTACATCCCATTCCTTAGGGCTAAAGCATGTGGTTTTGGAGGGTGACTCCCTTGAAGTCATTTCCCTCCTATCAAACCAAAAGAATGAGAGTTATTTATGATTGTTTTGGTTTTATTAGTACTTTTACCTCTTTTAGTTTCTCCCATGTTAAGCGTTGTGTAAATGTGGTTTCTGATCAGTTAGCTAAGCATGGAGCCACTGTCAATATGTTTAAGGCTTGGCCTATATTTCTGCCGTCATGGGTTGGAAACTCTTTGTATTCTGTTGCTGCTGCTTTTGAGCAGTTTTCTTCTTAATTTATCTTGGTTCTTTATTATCAAAAATAAAAATAAAAATCCCTACAAAGACGAAATCTCTCCTTCCATAGAATGTCCCAAAAAAGCTGGTGAACACGCCAAGGATAGTGCTTGTAAGGATACGAATGGCATACGAGTCACTCTTGATGATTTTTTTTTTTATTGATAATTTCATTCTTTGATGAGGTGCGTAGAATGCAACCTATGGCCAAGACGGAGCCCGAGCAAGGTAGCGTGCATCTCAGCAACAAATGGTAGTGGCAACTAGAAATGTTACGATGCAATGATCAATGGTTTCCTGAGGGTCCTTACATAACACACAATGTGGCTTAACCTTTGGCATACGTTGAGATAGAGTGGTCCCATAGGGAGTATATCTTTGCAGACCCTCACATAGGAAATATTTGAGCTTTGGGTGAGTGGGCAGGTGTCAAATCTTACACCAATAGCTAGCCCAAGGTCTGTGAGAAGGTAGAGGTGAGGCTTGGAGACAATATGCTGATCTGACTGTGACCCTAGGAACATGGGGGCAAAAGATAGAGCCATGACTGGGGCACTGGTTGAGAGGCATTTGCAATATATTAGCTTGTACCCATCCAAGGAGAGAGGATTGTATCCGCTCCTCTTATCTTATGCTCCTCTCCACCCCCGGTCAGGAGCAGGCACATCAACACCAACAAGTGATTTTCACTTTTTGGGGGGATGTATTTCACTTGTCGGCGCTGATGTGCCCGCCCTCCAACAGGGTGCAGAGAAGAGCGTTAGATAAGAGGAGCAGATACAATCCTCTCTCTAAATAGATGATGAGCAACACGTGAGAACTGTCATTGATGGGACTCAAGGTTGATGGGATTAGATACTAACATGTTTTGGAGCTGTTCAGGCTTGTGGGATTCCAATTTAAAATTTGGCATAAATGGTTCCATGGGTCATCCTAAACTTTATAGAGTGGCCACCCCCAATTAGCCAATGAAAACTCTTATATAGAAACTCTCTTCGGAAGATGTGACTCATCCCCGACCCTATTTATTTATTTGTTTATGGTAAAGAGCTCAGGGCTCATTTCATTCAATGTGAAAATTCCTCATTACATGATTCCATTGAAATGATAGATGAAAAACTTTAAGAAAGATTTCGATCTCTCCAAGATCCTGTAATGTGCTCCCTTGCTGCAATGGTTGCTATTGAATGAACAACCTTATTCCAGACTCTTGGGATATATGAAATTGAATTGCAACTTGAATATGATTTCAAGACTCGACAATCATGAATTATTGTTTTGATCTACCAAGGAGCTAGACGGTTATCCCCCACTCTCATTTAGCCTTGAGTCTCTCTTAATTTCAACATAATTTGCAGAATTTTGAGGTTATCTTGCTTTCCTTCGAATGTGGGAGACCAAAATGCATTATTTTTAATTTTTTAGTTAGAAATATTTGGTCCGGACCGGGTTGATTGGCCCAACCGCACATCTCCCAAGCTTGAGAACTGCTTATGAAATCAGCCGATTGAACTTCTACGTCTTCTCATTTCGGTCACTCCAAAATACTGAAAACTACGCGGAGAAGATGGATGAAGCTCTGCAAGTCCATAAAATCGAAGAAATTCCTTCACCTGCAGATTTCGCATCTCAGATTGAATCGAGAAATGTCCCTGCAGTAATTGAAGCTCTCATCCTTTCCTTTTTATTAATTTCTTCACAAAAAATTACTCTCTCTGTCTCTTTCTGACGCCTCGATTTTTATATGTTTTATACTAAAAGGTTTTTCCTGGGTGCATCAAGGATTGGAAAGCTCTATCGAAGTGGAATCCTTCTAATGGTGGCCTCGACTATTTACAGGTTTCCCTCGACTTTGTTTCGATTAGTAATTTTTCTTTTAGACTGAAATTTGATATTTTTTTAGGGTTTTAGATAGATCGATGTTTCTTGTTATGAAAATAGTGTTTTTTTTGTATTTTATATTAAAATCATTGTTTTATTTAACAAACACTTCTTGAAGCTCAGCGAAGTGTATAGAATCTAATTCAAGCTAATAACTGCTTCAATGAGGTGTCATTATCAGATGAATTTTAATCAAATTAGAAATTCAAGAATGAAGAGCAAATTTTCTGAAATGGCATCCACACAACATTGTTAGCTTTTTGAATGGCATGATTTGAGAACTTGTGAATCCATCCACCAATGTGTGGTTAGTGGATGGGTCTCATGATGCATAATGCATATTTGGAACCAGTTTTTGTTTTTCGAGACAGGAGATTTGAAAGTAATTGTTGATCCATGCAAGTCTATTTTGTTTCAACCTATTTGATGTAGTGTACATTGTAAATCTTCTAGATAGCTTTGTTAGTGCGTGAAGAACCCCAGGGCCTGGTGTGCTTGCTAGAGTGTCTGGAGTATGGAGGACCATACTGTGTAGTATTTACTGAAGAATCTTTCATTTGGCTCTAGTTTGCTTGTTGCTTCTGTTGTATTTCTGACTTTTTTTATTTTTATTTTTTATTTTTTTATTGACAAGTAGTTGTTGCTCCATGATATGTTGAGTAGCACTGAGGCAGTGCCAATGTCTAAGGAACATCATCTCTTCTGCTCTGGATTCCCTTTGGCTCATCCTTAATTTGCTTCTTTTTTTTTTTTTGATTGATAAGGCAAAATATCATTAAAGAAAATAGAAAAGAGGACAGTACAAGAAGTACAAGCTTAACAAAAAAAACTAAAAAACAAGGGAATCCCACTCGAACATCCAATCTGAAAAGTTTAGGTTTGAGAATAAGGGAAGGTGGGATGTCCATTGGAAAAGAAGACCAAGGATCCTCTCCTTGAGCTTGGGCAGAGACATCACTTTTCCATCAAATGCTCGAGCATACGCTTCGTCCAAAGGCACTGACACAACAAATGAGGTGTACTCATCTAAAGTAACCTCCCCCTAGGTGAGAGGGGGCCTTTCGGATCATTAAACCAAGATGAAAGAGCCATGGGCATAGATTCAGGGAAGACCTAAGAAACCCAAAAACGCTTCAGAAATTCCACCCATATATAGGAAGTGGTGGGATAGTGGAAGAACGAATGATTCATTGATTCCTCCTCATTTTCGCACATATAGCAACGATTTGCAAGCTGAAAACCTTTTTTTTGTGTGGAGATGATCCATAGTGAGGGTCTTGTTTAAGCGAAGAAGCCAAAGGAAAAAAACAAGCTTTTATCGGCATCTTGCTCCTCCATACATTGGTAGGTGGGCCCTCCGTATTGCCTCTTGGCCTAATGAGGTTGCGCATGGATTGAACTGAGAAGCCCTCCTCTGTTTTAGGCAGCCATACCCTGTAGTCTTCTTCTTTTGGCCCTCCAACAACCGCCCTGTTCAACTTGAGCAAAATCCCAGAAATGACTAACACCTCCTAATCGTTTACCTCCCGCCTAAGGTGAAGGTTCTAGGAAAGACCTCCATCATCTCTGACCATGTGCTCTTTTACTACCCCATTCTTGAGCAGGGCAAGGGCATACAAATCTGGAAAAGTAATCACCAGAGGTGTAGAACCACACCATGTATCATGCCAGAAGAGCACTCTGTCCCCCTTTCCCACCGTGAAACGCTCCCAAGATTTAAATTCCTCAGCTTCTTTAAATATATCCCTCCATGGGCCCGATCCAAAAGCTTTGGTCGGTTTCTTTGAGAGCCATCCCCTACCATGATCTTTGTACTTAGCTGGGGCCACTCTCTATATTGCTTATGGCTCTTCTCCATATCTCTAAAGCCATTTTGATAAGAGAGCCCGGTTCATCTCCTTGAGCGCACGCAGGTTGAGCCCACCCTCTTCCGTTGGAGGGCAAATTTGGTGTCTGTTCACTTGGTGGAAACTGTGATCTTGACTCTCTGAGTGCCATAAAAAGTTTGCTATGATCTTTTCCAAATGATTCAAGATTGAAGATGGCGCCTGGAAAGAGACATGAAGTAAACTAGGAGATTGAAATGGCTGCTTTTATTAGAGTTAGCCTTATTCCTTTGGAGAGATAACGCCCTTTCCAAGTGGCAAGTCTCTGCTCAAATCTTTTAATCACCAAATCCCACAAGTGCTATGACTTCAATCTACTCCCGAGGGGGAGTCTTGGGTACGTCCCTAGGCAAGCAGAAATTACGCATCCTATTAAATCTGCCAGCTTGACCAGGTTGGAGACCTCTCCCACAGCCATCATTCTACTTTTTGGAAGATTGATTTTCTACCTAGAAACTGCCTTGAACATCAACAAAATGGCCCTCAAGTTCCGAACTTCCGCCGAATTTGGAAGAAAAACAAGGGAATCATCCACAAACTAGAGAAGGAGGACGGATGGACCTTCATGCCCCACCTTGCATCTGTTAAGACAACCCATTTCCTCATCCCTTAGCATCAGTTTGCTAAAAATTTCCATAACTACATTGAACAAAAAAGGCGAAAGAGTATCCCTTTGCCGTAGCCCCCTCTGCCCTTTCATGAAACCAATCGAAGTCCCATTCATCAAGACTGAATAGGATGCTGAAGATATGCAAGTTCTGAGCCATCCTTAATCTGCTAATTGCTCTATGTCATTTTAAGCTATATTCTGGTATCCTATTCCAGTCCAAGACCTGATACCTAGCAGGTTTTTTCCTCCTTTATCCAATCTCATTGACATAAGTAAAGCTATAAATGTGTGATGCAACTATAAGGAATTTTTTTTGAATGGTGAATGAATTGTATTTCTTGTGTAGAAGTTTTTGTCAATCACATTGATAGTATACAGAGAATCTATATGACCATGAGTGGTACCTCATTGATATGTAGCAGTTTTTGCCAATTGGATTGATGGGATACACAATATATGCAACCATGAGTGGTATTACTTGTGTAAAGCCATTGGGTTGGAATCTTTCATCCCTAATGCACAAGTGTACAATCTTGGCTCTAGATCCTCAATGTATCCTACCAATAAGGTTTAAATCCCACGTTTTTGACTTTGATGCCCAAGGGATATAATCTTGGTTTTAGAGTGTCAGTGTATTCTGGCAATCCCATGGACATAAGGGTCTGACTCAATGGTTTTTTTGATCTAAGGAGGACAAGGTTGTCCTCGATCACGCCATAGTAAGAAAACCCTTTTTTTTCCATCTGTTAAATCTATGAAACTAAAATTTAATCCTTGTAAATGCATAATTGAGCTAAATCTAGCTTAGATTTACATGTAAAATGATCCAAAATACAATTAAATAAGAAAATGCTTAAGTTCTCTTTCCAGATCAAGTTTGGAGTCCTAATCCGCAAATTGTTGTGTTTACAAAAGAAAAAAAATCCAAATGGATTTGTTAATTTAAACTCAGAGAATTTTTTTTTGATGAAAGAAGTTTTCATTAAAGAAAAGGGACGAGGGATCCCAAAAGAAGCCACAAGAACAATAGTTAGTTACATAAGAAAATAGTTCCCCAACCCTGCTTAATGCTAGACACAGAATAATCCCCCATATGATTACATTTTAGACCCCCAAAACAAGCTAGCTCTTTGGCCTTAGAATACACATGGAAAGCCAGATCACTGCACCATTCGAAAACCCTTTGGTTCCACTCCAACCAAATTGCCCAACACATAGCCGAGCACATCAAGCGCTAAAGATTTTGCCCTTTCTTAGAGATCCTGCAAATGTCCCAAGATCAAAGAAGCCCGTCCAACCCAATAGGAAAAACACAAGAAAACCCATCTCTCTAAAGAACAGAGTCTAAACCTCATAGGCAAAAGGGCAGTAGTGAAGGAAGAGGTGCTCAATACTCTCCGCATCATGGATGCACATAGGGCAAGCATTTGGTAATATTAAACCCCGATGTTGCAAGACATCAATGGGGGGAAGACTGCCATTTATGCCCAGCCAAAGGAAAAAAAGAAACCTTTGAGGGGATGCATAGTTTCCAGACTCTTCTCCACACGGGATGATGTTTTAGGCCATTGAGATTCCTTGAGGGATTTCACTGTGAATAGACTGTTATTTGTGTAGAGCCAACACATTGAATCTTCCACTTCTTGATTAGGGTGCACATGGTCACCAAGTTGATTAGATTTTCTATATCACCAACTTCCCAATCATTAAGCCTTCTGTGAAGGTCCACCTTCCAAGCACCTCTATGCTCCGAAGGAACCCAACAAGCCGCAACTTTGGCATCCTTGTTGTTCGCCATACTAAAAGTGTAGGGCGATTCCAACATCAAGGGTCTTTCTGTACACAATCGATCCTTCGAAAACCAGATTCTAGTCCTTGAACCAACCTCGAACTTGATACCCTACTTTAAATCCATAGTTGCCTTCATAATAGCCTTCTAATAATCACAACCGTAAGGGCAAGAGGAAGGTTCTACCTCCCAGTCGTTGGCCATACCATATTTACAAGCAATGACTTGGCGCCACAGACTTTCCCTTTCAATCCCAAATCTCTAAAGCCATTTAGAGTGGAGGGCTTTGTTAGTAGTACAAATCCTAGAGATTCCAAACCCCCATGAGTCTTTGATTTGCACACTTCGGACTAAGCCACCAAACTCATCCCATTGCCATCTTTGCTTTTGCTCCAAAGAAATTCACGCTAGCATTGCTCAATTTTTGCCTGTACAAAAGCCGGGATCACAAAGAGAGATAAGAAATATGTGGGCAGACTCGACTGCATTGATTTGATTAGGACCACTTTCCCTTCTTTCGAGAGATGACTACTTTTCCAACCAACAAGTATTTTCTGAATGCGATTGACCACAATATTCCAAGGGGTAGTGCATTTATATGGAGCCCTTAGAGGGAGGCCCAAGGAAGTGGTCGGAAGGGCACCTACCGAGCTACCAAGACAATCAGTCAGTCTTCCTAAATTGTCCACCTGCCCAACACCAAATATCTTACTTTTGTTTAAATTGACCTTTAGACCGGACACCGCCTCAAAGCATCTCACCACACATCTCAAATATTTAACTTGTTCTTTCGAAGCACAGCATATGATTAACGTGCCATCCGCAAATTGGAGATGAGATACCGTAATCCCATTCGGTCTCACCTCAAAGCCTTCAAGGAGGCCACCTTGGAATGCTTTGGAGAGTAAGGCTTCAAAGCTTCGGCTACGACTAAGAAAAGAAATGGAGAGATAGGATTGCCCTGACGCAAGCCCCTACAGCTGTGAAAGTGTTCAACCAATATTCCATTAACAAGAACAAAGTTGTGAGCCGTACCATAACATTTCTTCATCCACTTTCTCCATTTCTTCCTGAAACCCATCCTGCCTAGCATGTAGTTCACGGAATCCCAGTTTACTCTATCATATACCTTTTCTAGGTCGAGCTTGCAAAGGATTCTCGTATTACTATTCTTAATGATCACATCCATACATTCGTTAGCTACGAGCACCCTGTCCATAGCTTGTCTAACCCTAATAAAGGCACTCTGATGGTGGGATATTAAGTCCGGAAGAACCCCCTTGAGACGGCATGCTAAGGCTTTAGAGATAATTTTATAGTACCCACCAAGCTTATTGGTTTGAAATCAGAAACTCGCATGACATGTTCATACTTTGGGTTCAGAAAGAGGAAAGTTGCATTACTTCCTTTGTCAAGGAAGGACTCATCATGGAAATTCTTCACTGTGTCCATCACATCCCTCTTCACCACTTCCCAATAGCCCTTGAAGAAAGCCATAGAAAAGCCATCTGGTCCTGGCGCCTTATCATCATCAATACTCTATACCACCCTTTTAATTTCGTCTTCTTCAAAGGGGCGCTCTAACTATTTCCTTTTCTCAATGGACAATCTCCGGATTTTAAGGCCCTCCAGCTTAGGTCTCTTGATGCCTTGGTTTTTATAGAGTTTCATGAAATAAGAGGCTGTGTGGTTATGTAGGCCCGACGGATCCACCTCATTTCCATTCTCATCCACTAAGAAATGGATAAAATTTGTATTTCTTCGGGAGGAAGCAATTCTGTGAAATTTTTTTGTATTGTTGTCCCCCTCTTTCAGCCATTGAACCTTGACCTTTTGCTTTCATTTAATCTCATCAAGGCTGGTAATCTTTGCATAGTCTTGCTTAGCCTGATTTCTCATTTGTCTCTCCTTATTAGAGAGGTGTCGAATTTTTTCATTTATGTCCCAAAAATTAATCTCCTCAAGCAAGCAAACAAACAAACAACAAACAACCTTATCCCAACTATTTGGGGTAGGTTACACGAATCCTATTCTGCCATTCTGCTCTGTTTAGGGCCATATCTGCTGTTAAATTACAAGCTGCCATGTCCCTCCTTGCTACCTCAATTTAGGACAATTTTGACCTTCCTTTAGTCCTTCTAGCACTTTCAACTTATATTGTCTCACTTCGCCTCATTAGTGTAGTCATTGGTCTTCGTTGCACATGCCTAAACCATTGTAATCGACTTTCCCTCATTTATCACCTATTGGTGCTCTACCTAAGCTCCGACGAATGGATTCATTCCTAATTTTATCCTTTCTAGTCTTTCCACTCATCCATCTCAACATCCTCATTTCAGCCACATTCATTTTATGTACGTGTTGTTTGTTGGCTGCCCAACATTCGGCTCGATAAAGCATGGCTAGTCTTGTTGTCTTATAAAAATTTTCCTTCAATTTTAGTGGTATTCATTTATCACAACACTCCAAAAGTACATCTACACTTCAACCATCCCGTTTTAATTCTACAAGCAACATCATCTACAAAATCTCCATCTTTGTGCATGATTGAATTAAGATAACGAAAATTGTCACTTCGAGGTATCTCTTGGTTATCAATTATAACTAATCCCTCATTTTTACTCATATTTTTGCTAAACTTGCATTCCAAATATTATGTTTTAGTCTGTCTTATCTTAATACCATTTGATTTTAAAACATCCCTCCATTGTTCTAATTTGGCATTTACCCCATCTCTAGTCCCATCAATCAGCACAACACCATTAGTAAACAACATGCACCATGACACCTCCTTTGTATATGCCTAGTCAATTTATCAAAAATCAAGTTATCAATAACTAAGGCAAAAATGTACGTACTCAATGCTAACCCCTAGTGCAAGCTTACTGTGCTCGCAAACTCACTTGTCTCTCCCCCGATTGTCACAACACTAGTTATCGCTCCATCATACATATCCTTATTAGGTCAATATATCTACTTGGGACTCCTTTCTTATCCAAAATCCATCAAATGATCTCTCTTGGTACACTATCATATGCATTTTCTAATTAAATAAAGACTACGTGAATATCTTTCTTTTTCTCTTTATACTTTTCCATCAATCACTAAAGTAGGAGAATAGTTTAGGGTTTGATCTCCAAGGCATAAATCCAAACTGGTTTTCAAACATTATAGTTTTATGTCTTTGTCGGTGCTTAATCACTTTCTCCCATAGTTTCATTTTTGGCTCATAAGCTTGATCCCATGACAATTGGTTCAATTTTGAATATCCCCTTAGTTCATGTAGATAGAAACCATAATACTTTTCCTCCACTCATCTGGCATTTTTTTAGTTCTAATGATCTTGTTAAAAAGCTTAGTTTACCATGATAAGCTATCAACTCTCATATATTTTCAAACCTCAATTGGGATACCATCTGGTCTTGGTGCCTTTCCTATCTTCATCCTCTTTAAAACTTCTTTAACTTCCGACACTCTAATCCTATGAAGATATCTGTGATCTCTAATCTCTTTAATTTGCCGATTCCTAAATCAACATTCCTACATGATCCTCATTTAATAATTTTTGAAAATAGCTCCTCCACCTTTCTTTAATCTCTGTGTCTCTTACTAAGACTCTTTGATCCTCACTTTTAATGCATTTAACATGGTTTAAGTCTTTACATTTCCTATTCCTTATTCTAGCAAGTTTGTATACGTCCATCTCACCATCCCTAGTACCTAAATTATGATAAAGGCCATTATATGCCTTAAATTTAACATCATGTACAGTTTCCTTAGCTTCTTTTTTAGCATTTTTATACCTTTTTAAGTCATCTCTATTTTTTGTCTTCTGCCAATCTTTATAACAAGATATTTTAGTTCTAATGATTATTTAGACTTCATCATTCAATCACCAAGTTTCTTTGGATGATTGCACTTTCTTAAATTCTCCAAGAACCTATTTTACTACTCTTTTAACACAATAGACCATTTTATTCCATGTGACATTTATGTTTTCTTCCAAATTCCATTTCCCCTCATTTTTCAATTTATCTGTACATTTTGTTAATTTTTCTTTTTTAGGTTCCACCATCTAATTCTTGTGTAATTAATTTTTTGTTCTTTCTTTTTCATTTTTTAATATGAATATCTAATACCATTAGCTTATGTTGTGTGGTTAGACTCTCCTCTAGAATAATTTTTAATATGAATATCTAATACCATTAGCTTAGTTTACCATTTCCCCTCATGTGTTTGAGAAAATGAGAAAAGATTTGAAGGTTTACATTTTTACAAAGGATATGGTGTAGATAACTTGATTGTTGAAACTGTATCATGTATATGATCCTAACTAGTTAGGATAACAATTAGACAATGCTATCCCAATCTAGCATAGATTTGTGAAATTTCACTTATTTAAACTCATCTAGATGGGAAGATCAAACAAAAAGAAGAGATAATGTTTTGTTTTTTTAATTTTGGGGAGCTCCACTTATTTTCAAAGATACATTCATTGTGGCTTTCCAAATACTCCATCACAAAGCGACCGACATCATGGACCGCAGGTTTTTCCACGAGTGATGGAGAATACAACCCATTATAATGTTTTTTTTGCTGAATAACATGGAACTTTATATAGCAGTTGGGAAAGGAGAATACAAGAATGCAACTAAAAGTTGCTCCCATAAACAAAAGTAATGAAAAAAGCAATTTGTGAGACTCTTCCAAACCAAGAACAATTTCAATGCCTCATCATTTACCCTTCCAAGCTTCCCACAAAAGTAAAATCTTTTCAAGATCCCCTCTTTGCCAACTTATTTGCCACAGAATTAGCTTTTCTTGGGATCCATTTGAATGAGATGTTCAAGGAGGAAACTAGAAACACCACTTCCCTTAATATATAAGATAGTCTCCACGGACACGAGTTGCCCCTCCCAATCCAACCTATGACCACGGTCGAGTCTCCTTCCACCTCAATTTTGTTTGAAGACAGTCCTTTGGAATGTATGAGCCTCACCCCACATAATAGAGCCTTTAGTTACACAATAATTGGGTCACCCGGTCCTAGTGGGTGTGAGTAGGCCACAATATAGGAACCTGACACATCGAATATTGTGCCTCTAATACCGGATGGACCTGGGTTTCCAATCGAGCTACCATCAAAGTTCAACTTCAAAACATTTCCCACTGGGGATGACCATTTATGAACCACATTGGGAACATGAGCGTAGGAATTGATAACATTAGGTAGATTTTTATTGAGATTGTCCACCGTTACCCCTTTAATTCTGTCTCCTCGGATGCCCAACGAGCCAATCTAATGGATATACAATTAACTGGCGCAAGGATTTTTTTTTGTCTAGAAAAATCCTCCTATTTCTTTCTTCCCAAATGGACCAGATGATGACAATTTGCAAGTACCTCCACAACAGTTTTCCTCTTTTTGAGAAAGGAGCCATCGACCATTGGCTTAAGAAGTCAACCACGTTCATGGGGAAGACAATGAGTACCCCAAACATATTAATGAAATACCTCCAAATTTCCATTGTATAAGGGCAGTGAATAAAAATATGGTTTACCGATTCACCATCTCGGAGACAAAGATGACAAAAATGAGGGAGAAGACACCAATCCTTGTGTCTCCGCTACAACATATCACTTGTGTTTACACATTTGTGAGCAACCTCCCAACACAAAGCTTTATAACGAGGGGGACCATGAGATTTCCAAATGATTTTGGATGAGAATGAAAGATTTGGGAAATGAGAGTTGAGATGAATTGATTGATCAACAAGTGTTTTCCGAAAGAGGAGGGAGAGAAGCAACCATTCGAAGAAAGGGACCATACTCGGGAATCATGAGTCATTAGGTTTATGAATACATCGGATAGGAGAATAAGGAGCGGTGACATCTCCTCAATTTTGAAATCTCTCAAGCCTCTACGCATACCAAGATCCCAATTCAGCAGTGACATCTCCTCAATTATTTTTTGAAGGTTGGGCATTGCTGTTGGCATCTCAAAGTATTGTACTTATGGAGGTTTAACGCTCTCATTAATTAAGGCAAGATTGGTTAGAGATGATCACTTGTGTGGTTCTAAATTCTAATTCCATTAGTCTGCTATGGCCTGGCTTGGAGAGCTCTCCAAGACATTTCTAAAGACCGTAGGTCATACAATCCTCAGAAAAGGAGACAGCTAGGGCCTAGTTGATTTGGGAGATGAGTGCTTCAAATTTGTTATAAATTCTGCATTCAAGGAGTCCAGAGGTTCTGTTATGGACCTACAGGACCACCATTGGTTCTACTACCTCAACAGTATTGGATCCCAGTCTCTCATAAGCAGCCGAGGTATCACATCCATATGACTTTTTATTTGAAAGAAATTTAATGTCTCATTCTCTCCCAAACCCATGGTAGTTCTATAATTTTGAGCAACTTTAGTTTCCTTCATTGTTTTGAATTATTTTTGGTTCTCTTTTGTAATTAACTTAGGATTCTTTTTTAGTGCTTGTTTTAAATTGTTTAGCAGTTTTTTTAAGTCCTACCTTTTGTTAAATAGGATTTTGAGTTACTTTAAATTCTCTTAAGCATCTTAAAATTAAATTGAGTTTGGCCAAGAGTCGAATAGTTCTAAAAGTTATTAGCAGAATCTACTATGGTGGTAGTTCTCGGAATACTATTTATAGCCATTTATGAGTTAGAAAATTAGATTCTATAACTGTAAATAGAGTCAAGTCAACATTAAAAGTCTTTCTTTAGTTTTTACTTTAGTTTGGGTTCTTTTATGAGTAAGAAAGGGCTGGATGACTATCCTCCCCTCCTGCCCCTTACACATGTGTACAAGTCTCTTTATTTCACAAGTTCCAAGTCAATGAATTGTAAAATATTAAGACAATTGCTTTGTTCTAGACGTTGGAGTAGCCTATTCTTTTGTTCTGCAGGAGAGATTTAGGATCCAGATCAATCCAAGGAGGTGGATTTCTCACACGTCTACTTCACTGTACAAGTTAATCTACCCTGATTCCTTTTTTTCATATTGCTTCTATACATTGTTTTAAGACTTGAAATCACAACTCCAACCCTGTCGCAACTACTTTTGGTTTTTTTCACTTTATAAATTGTGAAAATTATGTAAATTACTCTTCTCTACTTTAGATAACCTTAGACTGCTTTGGGCTACATCTGTTTGGTAGCAGGGCTGAATTAGCTCTGAACCCAACACTGTGAATACTATTCTGCAAGGACCATTCCTTCTTAGAATGTGAGACGTGGTACTGAGTACAATTTCCTGAAAACAAATAACAGTGCTGATGTAGATCCAAAAGCCTTCAATGCTTTGGTGGAAAAGGTTGAGGGTCATGAAATGCCCTTTGAAATATCCGTAACCTTAGAGAACCTACTAAACATAATAGAGTGCCTCCCAGTCAGATTTGACAAATTTGAGCAAAGAATGCGTGGTACATGATATCTAGTATCCATAGAGTAGTATCTTTTACTACTCATTCAGATGTTTCATCACTTCAGCTGTGATGCCTTTTGCATATTCAATTCACGCCCCACTCCTCTGGAATGAGATTATGGTTTGGAGACTGACATCCTCGAATTCATAGTCAATTACAGCCAAATGTGTAGTGGTTGGCCCATGTGAAAATATCTTTGCCCACACAAACATTCTTGATGAAATTAAGGTTCTTTTATTTACTAGCTGGTTTTGTGGGTTTTCTATTTTTTCTTCTTTTTGGGTTGACTATTCCAGTCTTTGCATGAAAAATGTGCTCGCCTATCAGAACTTGGGCTTAATTGTGAGATGAGCCGTGAAGAGAATTGCTGCACAGTTGACAGCTATTCTCATGCTTTGTTCAATATTTACGGGATTTGTGACAAGGTGAGAGAAGTGTTCATGACTAAACCATGGAGTTCCACAAAATATCCACATAGTGTCACTCCATGGTCACTCTTAATATGCCTGTACAAAAATATGTCCATGGCCTATGATTTGATGTACAGTTTGACATGGCGCATCTCTACATTACCACTGTGGATTTTGCTTTTCGGTTTGCTCTTTCATCCAGGCTAAAGCTAAAACTTTCAGAGGTCAGGTTTGAGAAAGAATTCGTGAGGCAAGTAAGCTTGTTGATTGAGATGATATGAAACATCATTTGCTATACATATGGTGCCTAGGGCCGCTTTTCTACTATATGTTCTAAAAGGAAGACTGATAGTCTTAGAAGACGGCCATGGGGATTATAAAGTGCCAAAACTAGAATGTTTTGTAGGAGCTGAAGAAGATCCAGAAGAAATTGAAGTTGTAGGAGAGCCTGAGGATTACAGTTTTGGCTGTTAGTAGAACTGTAGAAGAGCTCTTGCAAAGAACAAGCTTCTGATAAGATGCAAAGTAGCATGCAAAGAAGTATTTATAATTTTGGTATATTGCATGAAAGAGAAGATACGGGTTCTAGTACAGACAATTATATTTAATGTAGTGTCTTGAGCCTCATAGTTACTCTGCTTGTTGCACTTTGAAAGAGGACATATAATGCAAGCAATACTCTTGCATGGGTTTTAGAAAGAATGCCTCAAAGAGGTTTATTCCACCGTCACATCAAATTTAACTTGGTGGACCAGTTCTATACCTAAGTTATCTGTCATGTTTGTGTGATGGATACCGGTGAAGATTTACTTTGCGACCTTGACAAATCAACATGTACACTGTTTACTACACAAGGACTAAAAGTTATAGCTAATCTATTGTTGGAGAAAAAGTCGGTTTGCATTTACAGCTGTGGAAAATGGCTAGATGCAATTGTGTTCACATCCTTAGAGAGAAGTCTATTGATTGTTGCAATCTGTTTTTGCAATCCGATTTTAGTTTGAGGTTGAACATTCTGAAACCTAAAGAGCCTTATGCAGCAGCAGTTAGAGAGGACCACCTGTGTGGTTCTAATTCCATTAGTCTCATACGGCTAGGCTTGGTAGTCCTCTAAGGGGCTCAAGACTCCCAAAGGCATTACGGTACTCATAAAATGAGGTTGCTAAGTTCAAGTTAATTAGGGAGATGATTTCTCTAATTTGGTTGTTATGTTGATTAGAATTTGATACAAAATCTGCATCAAAGGAGTCCAGAGGTTTATCCACACAGGATAAACTCAGGCCAGACATGAGAGATTTCAAGTGTGGCCCCACAGGACCACCATTGGTTCCCACTATCCCAACTGCATGGTAGAGGGACCCAATCTATAACGGGCGGCTGAGGTACCATGTCGATATGAAATTTTGTTTGAGTGATTCAATTTTTCCCAAACGAGAGGTAGTCTGTATTTTTTTAAGCAACTTTTATATCCTTTTTCGTTTTTAGTTTTAAATAAATAAATAAATAAATAAATAAATAAATATATATATATATATTAGTTAAGGATTCTTTTAGTACTTGTTTTATTTATTTTTATTTTTAGTTTTTGACTCCTAGTCATTGTTAAATTAGGAGATTAGAAGTTTTCTAAGTATCTCAAATTGAGTTTGACCAATAGATAGAAAGTCCAAAAAGTCGTTAGCATAATTTGTAATTCTCGGATTATTATTTATAGCACGTGCTGAGTTGGATATGTAGAG
>JAOXJP010041685.1:0-16371 GCA_025762735.1 Platanus orientalis
CCATAATTTTACAATGAAGAATATTGAATTAAAGGGTGTGAATTGGATCGTTTCCTAAGGTATGACATTGGCTATGTTCTTGTCTCCTGCCATCTTCTAGGCTCCGCTCTCTCCATGTGGGTTGTAGCACCCTAGTGCACTTGTGAGTATCCACCTCACCCTCCCCCTTTCTACCAAGTATCACTCTTATCTTCTTCTCTTTCTACTTTTATCTTAGTTTCTTATTCTTCTCTTTTTTTTTCCCTTTTCTTCTTTTTCTTGAACCTCCATTAACAAAGCTTCAAAGTTTATGAAATTTCATGATTTAGGTTATCAGATCTTATCCAAATATCATGAAATTTTAATTGTAGTAACCTTAAACATGTTGGAAACTATCATAAAATTTTTGGAATTTTTTGACGCATTAGAGGGGCATTTTGCTAATTTTTGGACTTTTTGTCCAAAATTATTGAAATACCCTTTTTGGTTTTTTTTTTTTTTTTTTTCTCTTTTCTGTCGCTTTTCATTCTAAACTCTAGTCTACCATTCTATTTCTTTATTTCCCTTATTTTGTGGCTACTTGATTGTTTTAAAATTCAATTATTGAAATATCTTGTTTCTGCACTTTTAATCTAATAATTATTTGAACCTCTTGGGATATCCTACATCAATTTTTGGTATCATTTCCATTGTTCTGCATCAATAATAAGTGGGGAGGTTAGATATAGTTGATCTATTTAAAGTAATGCGACATTCCAATGAGATGTAGTTTTTCTTCCATGAATTCAATGTTTTTACCGTTTTTACGATTTTTTACAAAACTGGAGCCCAAAAGTTAGTAGATTTAGGATTGCTCCCTAGGGATAGACAAAGATACTTTAGGGGCCAAACTTTATCTCACATCCCAGCAATTGTGCATATGAGGCAATTCCCCCTCCCCCCCGAAAAGTTTAGTCCTGTAATTTTACTTTTTTCCATATTCACCCTAAAACCTGTTATCCTCTCAAAACACTTTAAAATGATTCTAAGATTCTTTATGTAGGATCCCAATGCGTCACAAAATAAAATAATATCATCTTCAAATTGAAGGTGAGAGACTGCGACATTGTTTCTACTAATCTTAAATCCTCTGATAAAATTCCTATGTTCAGCTCTAACTATTAATCTGCTTAGAGTATTGGCCGCAATGGTGAAAAGAAAGAGCGATAATGGATCACCCTGATGCAAACCTTTCCAAGGATGAAAAAACCCTTTGAAATGCCATTAACAAGGAGGGCATAATGGACTGAGGATATATACCTGTTTATCCTTTTTCTCCATCTAGGACCAAAACCATTTTGGAATAAGGTACAATAAAGGAAATGCCAATTCACATAATCATAAGCCTTTTCGAGGTCCACTTTGCAAACGATGCCTTTTTCTCCCCTTTGATTTCATCTCTTCCACACATTTGTTTGCAATCAAGATCTCATATAAAATTTGTTGATATTTAACAGACACCCCTTGAGATGTAGGTATTGTTCTCCCATGACTTCCCTAATTCTCTTTGAAAGGACTTTAGCAATGATTTTGTGGACACTTCCAATCAAATTGATTGGTTTGTAGTCCTTAGGGCCAATAGGACATTTTTTTGGGATTAAAGCAATAAAGGTCAAATTCATACTCTTGTTAATCTCTCTCCTCTCAAAAAACTCATTAAAGACTACCATCAAATCATTTTTATCACATTGCAACAATTTTTGAACAAAGTCATTGTAAAACCATCCGATCTAGGGGGATTTTCTCCATTCATCTCTATTATAGAACAATGTATTTCCTCCTCAAATTGTCTTTCCAACCACTTAGCTTTGGTACTCGAAATGCTTTACGCCTATCACACTTCTACATGGATTGGGGAAAAAGCATATGAGGCCTTATAGAATTGGAAAAAAGCATGTTCAATTTCTTTCGGGTCCTCAGTCCTTCCATTAATTAGTGTAATCTAGTTCTTACCATCTCCTAGAATTTGCCATTCCATGGAGGAATTTTTTGTTCCCATTAATCTCCCTAAACCACTTGATACATGATTTTTGCCTCCATTTTTTTTTTAATTTTTCATTTTTAATGATGTTTTCAATATCCTTTTTCAGTTTGCACCTTTCCTGCCATTTGTTGCTATCCAAATTCCTTGATTCCTCGATTCTATCCAGTTTCTCCAATTCTAGTGAGATTTTCATTTTTGATTCTGCAATATTACAAATTACCAAAAACTTCTTTGTTCCAAATTTTAAGTTTCGCTTTCATAGCTTGTAGCTTTTTTATAAAATAGAAACCTTTCCACCCATCCACATGCAAGCCAGACCACTAATTGGATATTTTATTGTGAAAGTGGGGGCGGATAGCCACATATTCTCAAAGAGGAAAGGAGAGGGGCCTCTCCTGAGAACAATTGGATGAATTAAGATGGGAGCATGGTCTGATGTTGCTCTAGGAAGAAGTAGTAGAGACGGTTGACCAAATGATGCAGGACAACCTAGTGACGGGCTGATTATCTATGGGTTATGAATCCACAAGGATGCTAGGAAAGGTTTCCACTCGAGGATAGGGACAAAATAATACTCAAGAAGACCAAATCAGAGTTAAAGATTAATCAACAACACAAATTATAGCGATGCGGAAGGTTAGGACAGGTTTAAAGAAACCAAGAAAGGAATTGAAACACACCCAAATAATTACAATTTTAAAAGAAAAGAGGAGTTAATAAACAAAGGAGATTCGAGTGATTAAAAGGGAATTAGAGATGCAAAAGAAGGGAAAAAAAATATGTAAAGAACCTAATTATGGTAATTTTGGAATTTTAGAGCAGACCTACAAAATTGCCAAAAGACCCCTATTGACACATCAGAATTTTATGAATTTTTACATGTGGATTCTGATGTCTATGATCGATATCCATACCAAACTTGAGGTCATTTTGACGAGTATAAGTATATGTAATTAATGTTTTACTAGGTCAATATGGTTCTTTAATGGAGGTTGTCTAAAACCAAAGAGAGTTTTTTGACCAAGAACTTTCTCAAGACTACGGGGAATTAAGAGTTTTGGGGGATTGATAGGGGACTTATAGGGGAATAAAACCTTAAAGAAATTTAGAAGAAAAGGATGAAGAAGTAGAAAAGAAATACCTAGTTAAGGAGTCTCACCATGAAAAACCCATCACGAGTTGGAAGAGAAGGGCCCAACTGTGTGTGTTCTCTTAAAAAAATTCTTATCATTCATTGTCTATAAAAACAAAAACATGCAGTTCTATATAGGCTCAGAAACTCAAGAAAATAGCAAGATACCAAATTGGAAACTCCCAAATTACTAGCTTACCTGCTACCTAAGACTTTTCTAAACTCAAAACTACTAAAACCTTGACTTTCTAAAAACAAAAACTGTTAAAAATCAAGCCCTTCTAGAGGATTTCGATTAACACTCTAAGAGCGTCCCACTTTTACTTCTCGATTCACTAAAATTACTAAAATTCCCTTGCCAACAATGCCTTATTCCTATGATGTCCAAAATCAAAAACTAAAATGGCACCTATGTCCTAAACTCGTTAAAATGAAAAATACATAAATTAACTCTTATAAAAACTTTAACAACTCCATGTGATAGTAGAACTTGTGCCCTCCATGATGTAGGACAATGGGGAAAGATTTCAAAGTTGATGTAGAATGATTTCAAGAGACTCAAATAATTATGAGATGCAAAGTGTGGAAGCATGATATTTCAAGAATTAGAATTTTAATCACAAGTAACCATGAAATAAGAGAAAACAAAAAATAGGATGGTAGAATAGAAGTTAGAATGAAAAGGGACGGAAAAAAAGAATAAAATAAGGAAAAAGACTCAAAAGGGTGTTTCTGTAATTTTGGACAGAAAATCCAAAAAATTACCAAAATACCTCTCTGATGTGTTAGAAAATTTCAAAAATTTTAAGATAGTTTATAATATGTTCAAGGGTTTTACAGTTAAAATTTCATGAAATTTGACAGGGCCTTGTGGTGAATTTACTCCTTGTGCTTGATGAATTCACATATATTTCTCTTTCATCTTTTTTGTTTAACTGGGCCTCTTGCCTTAATGGGGCTCACCTTAGGCAAAGGCTTATGTAGAATAGGTGGATCCCTCCTACTGTTGGGAGAATTAAACTTAATTTTGACGGAGCCTCTAAAGGAAATCCAGGGATGGCGAGTTTTGGTTGTATGATTCGAGACCATGACTATAAGACTATTCTAGTTACTTATGGCTCTTTGGGGATTTGCAATGCAATCAAAGCCGAATCATACAGTCTCCTAATGGGGCTCAAGGAGCTCCATCGTCTCCAGTTACAGGGTTGTGAGGTTGAGGGTGATTCGCTATGGTTATTAGCCGGGGAAAGGGTAATGCTATTGGGTCTTGGGAGCTGGCTTTGGTTATTTATGAGATTAGGGAAATTATTTATTCTTTGTCTCTCTCTTTATCCCATATTGATAGGAGTCAAAATGAATTGGCTGATGTGCTAGCTAATAGGGGGGTTGAATCCCAATCGGATGTTGTGGAGAATTACTTGTATGTTGTTTGACTGTTGGGTTTCTCCCCTATTGTTGTTGTATTTTATTTTTTGCTTTCTTTAATAAAATCGTCATTTATCAAAAAATAAAAAATAAAAAAAATAATTTTAGAAAATTTGAAGCTTTGTTAATGGAAGTTCAAGAAGAAGAAGAAGAAGATGGAGATGAAAAATATAAAGAAGAACATTATCTTGAGAAAATCACCAACCTCAACTTAGGAAATCACCAACCTAAGCCTTGTTTAGGCAAACAAGGAGAAAGAGATAGATACCTTATGAGAAAATCACCAATTTCATGTCCTTTGCAAATCACTAACCAAGGTCTCCAATCTTGGTACCATAGCTTGGAGATGACAAAATTATTCCCACTTTTGTAAAGAGAAAACAAAGATTTTTTTTTATTAATCAACTTCATTGTAAAATTATGGGGATGCCTTTAAATAGGCTTACAACCTTAAACAATAAGAAACTTGCTAAAATTGGAAATTTCCTAAAAATCCTGAACTTGTTAGCCAAGTTTTCTAAAACCTATAACTTTCAAAAAACTCACTTTCCTACAAATTAAAACAATTAAAACTTAAGACTTGACACAATTCCCGTTTTTACTGACACCCCCTTAATAATTTGGTCATAACTTTACCAAATCACATCGGATTTACGCAATCTTGGTTTCGTTAGAAAGGTAACTGAATAACCTATCTAATGACACCAAAATCAAGCCAAAAAGGCAAGTTTTACCCTTTGAAAAAGTGGGCTAACCATAAAAAATGGGATTATATTAAAAAAAACAACCAAAATCTTACCACTATTGGCCTTATTACATGAACACATAAAATAAATGTTACCCACCCCCTATAAGACCTTTACTAAAACCCACATAACATTGCATCTTCCATAAGTCACTCCATGCGTGGACCCACCAAGGTCAAGTGTAGGCCCCACCTTGTTCTAATTTTCGCATCACTCCATAGCTCTCCATGTGTGGACCGCACTAAGATCCACGTGGGTTCCACTTGATGTTCACCAAAAAGAGCTATCCACTCCATGGAGACAAGCAATCTATCCAATCTATAGCAGATGGGTTCTAACTGTATGTGATGCAAGACAAAAAGATCTGATACCAAACTGTTGTAGGACGGCCTAGGCCTTAGATGTCCTGTGGGTAACCAGGTCCCAAACAATCTGTGAATAGTCCTTTTTGAATATGAATGAATTATGGAAACAAAACTTAGAAATTAAAGTTGCTGGACAGGACTTGGTTAGCTCAGAAACAGGTATTAGGGTTATCTAAATAACTTCAAATTTGGCAAAGAGTTAGGTCAGGGTATAAAGGATAATCCCACAAATTGTCATCAAGATGATACAAGGGAAAGCATATAAAACATATAAAAGAACAGTTTGAACACAGACTTTCAGCAGACTAGACAATAGAACAACAACTAAATAGAAAAAAAAGGACAATAACAGAGAATAGGGAATTAGTAGCAGTAGCAGGTCATTCAGATGGTTATTGAATGGGATTAATAGCAGACACTTGTCTGAGATTAATGAATACTGATAAAAAGAGAACCAGACATAATAAGAATGGGGACTAACAGGCCCTCTTAAAGTAGATTAAACAGCAAGAAACTTTAAAGGGTTTAAGTGCTTTAGGAACTTATCTGTAGGGTAGATAAAACCCTGTTGAAAGAATAATAGGGGCACCTCAAAATAGGGGGCAATTGGACAAAATCTCATCCCAGAAAATTATGTTGTCAGGTTCTTGTAATGCACATAACAGAGGCAGTTGCAAATCCGAATCTTCGATTATCAGTCATTCATGAGACTATTATGCTTGAAACTTCCAGTAGTAACTTGACCTTCAAATCTCCAAGAACTCATGAACAAGGTTCCAATCATATTTCTATTTATCTATCCATCTATCTATCTATCTATCTGTATATATATATTGATCGATAAGGAGAAAATTTATTAAAAGAAAGAGGAAAATACAAGGGGCTAGGAAGAGCATGAGAGATGCCACTACCCCACTAGACAGGGGAAGACTAACTGAATAATGATGCAAGAGTTAGCAAGAAAGAAGAAGAAAACACCTAGAATCACTCTAGGGTACCTAGGAATCACTCCTAGGGTTTCTAGGAATCCACTCGACCAAGCAGCCGTGGCAGCCACAAATCAATATTCATTCATTTCTCTTCAAAAACTAAAGTTACAAGAATTGTTAATAGGTTCTAATAGATGGGGTGTCCAGCCCTATTGGACAAAAATACAAAATTGCCCTTGCACATAAAATTGTGCAAAAACCTCTAAAACTCTCTACCAACATGACCAAAACCTATGAAAATTTAAATAACACTAAAATAAGACCCAAAGATCAAAACCTAACCGGTGGACCAATCATCTAATTGTTTAAATTGACAAAAATACCTCTAACAACACAAAAAACCATGCAAACAATAAGGAAACATAAACATGACAATCTTAGCCATGTTGTTCCGCATCAGTAGAATATAAATTATTAGAGAGATTATTATCAATAATGTCCACCTTGGGTTTAAATAATCAAAGTTATGCCCACTGCACGTGGGGAAATATTGAGTCTGAGATCTTAGATAATCTTTAAGAACCAATATGTACACATGCGGACACGTGGCTGGCATGGAGAGTATTCAGTCCCAACATTTAATGTGCTATTCCTAAGAGATCTATACAGCCAACATTTATACAATCTGGATGATTTTGACATTCCATATGGAAAAGCCTAGAAATCATATTGTCAGAAATTCAGAATTGTCCTGCATGCTGATTAGATTCTCTGCCTATCTCCTAGGCAGGGCCTACTTAGTGTTGGCTCTTCTAAAGGTGGATGCCAGTATTCAGGAGGTGGGGAGCTGGGTTCTTATCACTAAAGAGTTTAAGGATCTCTCTCATTCTATGCATATGAGGGATTGGAAGACTGCGATTTCTCTCAATGCTCCAAGGAATAGTGTGGTGCCTTTGGATTGGTTGCCTCCTAGTGAAAGTTTGCTGAAATTGAACTTTGATGGCTCTTCTAAAGGTAACACGGGACCCAGTGGATTTGAATGTATGATCAGATTCTGCACTAGCAATATTGTGTGAGTCCTGTGTGTTCCTTTGGGGATATGTGATTCCTTAAAGGTTGAAGTTGTGGCTCTCCTCATGTGCCTTTGAGAGTTAAGAAAGATGGATATTTATGGCTGCATTGTGGAGGGGGATTTAGCCACTGTGGTTGGTTGGTGTTGGGTAAGGCCATAAGGGTGGTGGATCATGGAAATTGGCTCACATTCTGTATGAGATTAGGGAGCTTTCGTCTATTTGGGGGGGGGGGGTGTCTTATGTTCATGTTCTTAGAATTCAAAATAGGATGGCAGGTAAATTAGCTAACCATGGGGAGGGTTTGTCTTCCATTTTCATTGGTTTTGATTGTCTAGTATTTTTCTGGGGGATAATATGTCTGATTGCTGATGTAGTGCCTTCGTTTTTTTTTCGTTGGCTTTGCTTGTTCTTGTTTTTTTTTGGTCTTCTTTTCTTTACCTGTATCATTCTTTTGTTCTTTTATAAAATTATTGTTATCCATAAATGAAAAAAAAAAAAAAAATTGTCCGGATGTGGAGTTGTAACAGCTCTAGCCGCTGCTGGTGTTGTATATTATTTTTGTCCTTTCTTTAATAAAATTTGTTGTTATTTATTAATTTTTTAAATCCACTATTTATAGGAGTATAGGACACATATCTACATATATATACTATTATACTAAAGTAAAGGGGGTGACTCTTCTACGATTTTCTATCAATTTTTATTTTTTTAACAATGTGACGTGGACCCACTGGGACTTGCAAATTTTTTTTAGCTGCGGACATGTCTCCTACTTCCAAACAACTTCCTACTTGCTTTTTTTTTTCCTGGAATGGACACATCTCTAACTTTCTAACTTTCAGTTGGTCTCCATTTTAAGTTGGTTTCTAAAATTCTCTTCTCCCTCATTGTCTCTTCTTTCACTCCCTGCCTCAATATTGAATATTATGTTCTACCTACAAATTTGGCAGACTCAAAAACTACTTCTGAAATCCAACATGTATGCATTTCTCTGCTTTTTTACTTTCTGAATTATTGTGTGTATATTCTGTCATTGCATTCGATATGGTTCGCTGGAGGGTATGTAACAACCACTCATTCCCACCAATCTTTCCCAATATTTCCTTTTCTAACTCATCGTGAGACTTCTCAAACAGGTCTGTTTATTGCGTAGAAGGAAACATCTACACGAGCCGAAGATTTAGAAGACATATTGCTTTTAGCACTGAATTACTCATGGTGATAGAGATCCAGTGTGATGAACTCAGACATAGTGAAGCACTCGAGAAGGAAACAAACTCCCTTTGCCATTGTGTCCAGTTCCTTTTTCTTCTCCTTTTATTTCCATTTCAGTTCAAAATCAATTCTAACAACCTTCCCTCCTTTGTTTCTTTTATCCCCTGTTTAAGCTCATGTGAAATTTAGCATGCCAATTCCAAAAAACGAAAGAGAGATCAAATCTTTTTGCTTTTCAGAGAGAGAGAGAGAGAGGCACTCGAGAAGGAGACAAACTCCCTTTGCCGTTGTCCAGTTCCTTTTTCTTCTCCTTTTATATCCATTTCAGTTCAAAATCAATTCAAACAACCTTCTCTCCTTCGTTTCTTTTATCCCCCCTGTTTAAGCTCCTGTGAAATTTAGCATGCCAATTCCAAAAAACGAAAGAGAGATCAAATCTTTTTGCCTTTTGTGTGTGTGTGTGTGTGTGTGTGAGAGAGAGAGAGAGAGAGAGAGACCTACTCTAATAAAAAGTCTGGGAAAAGCTTGTTACGGTATATTTTGGTAAATGTATATGGTATCTTTAGATCATTGTGGTGTTGCATGATGATCTTATGATGCAATACAAAAGACTGGACTGTGCAATGCACTTTTGCCTGTCACATTTTTGTAGTGCCCATATCATTTTGCCTGTCTAGGTATGACCTCGTGCTAAAGCTATTAGGAAGCTTTGACTGACAAGAATTCTAGGCTGTGGCAAATTCTAGGACGGACCTAGCATTTTAATAGTTAGATTGATTAACATGTGTGCTACATGGATGGCATGTACATGTGTAATGGGCAGTAATCTGCTTTCTCTAACAGTTCTGTTGTCTATATTCAGAGTCAAGGATACGGCAATGTTGATGAAATGCTATACTCTAAATGATTTGCAGGTCCCCGGGTAATCACAAGGAGAAACACATAAAAAGATTAATTGCCTTGCCTGGTGACTGGATCAGAAGTCCTCATTCATATGATATGCTGAAGATTCCGGAAGGGCATTGCTGGGTGGAGGGAGACAACTCAGCTTCTAGCTTAGATTCGAGGTCATTTGGCCCGGTATGTTACTCACCAAATGCCTATTTGAGTTGAACGAAGACATATTCATATGGTTATATGATCATAAAATACTTGGGAGATTGTTATTATTACGCAGTTATATTTCATAATTGAGAAAATATAGAACTATTTAAATAGAACTAAATGTTGTACTAATAATATTAGAATTTGTTTTTACTGCATCAAGCATTTTTCTCTTTTGGTGATGATTTGGTTGATTTCTGTTGGCTGGGTCATTTTCTGTTCTTTTTCTGATACTTAAGTTTAGGGAGGGTCTAGGCTTGTGTCTATCCCTATTAGGTTCAATGGTTTGTGAGCTCATCTAGTCATTCCAAATAATTTGTGAAAGAAATTCATGATAGCCAGTTATCTCTCTATAAATAATGCTGCAGATGACCCTCTTTCTTTTCATATCAAGAAGAATTAGTGGGGTGGTTACTATTTCAGATTATTTATGTGGAGGACAAAAATCTAAAGAGTCATCTAAAGCATGTAATATTTTATGATTGATTAACAACTGAGGACTTCTATGTGCAACATAGTAGCTGTGTATTAGACTTTTATGTCTGCATCTTTGATGGATACAGAAGTCCGGCATATCAATTGCATCAAACCAATGCACATATTACAGAATAAGTTTTAGTTTGTAGACAAAATATGAGGCAAGGTTTAAATTAAAAAACTTATGGGGACAATGGTTGTGGAAACTTGATTATTATCTATCATTATTACAGTATTTTATCACTTGGTTCCTTTTATAATTTCTCTAATATTTATTTATATGCATTTTGTTTTAGAAACATAATGAAAGAATGTTACAACGACCTTAAAATAAGGGGTAACCACTGTAATAACAGGGATTACAGTTAGCAATGGCTGTTATCTAGGGCATTATTTACATATACAACTGAATTGGGTATGACTGAAAGCCTTTTTTACAGCTGGGATTTGGTGCACCCTGTATCAGGGGTGGACACATCAGCACCAGAAAAGTGATTTACTCTTTTTGGGGGGTGATTATCACTTTTCGGTGCTGATGTGTCCGCTCCTGATGCAGGGTGGACCTTAGGCATTCTTTAAGGGGTCACACCAAATCCCCAGGGCCTTTTTTAACACCATTACTGAAACCATGATAATATAAGAACAGTATAAGAGATACACTACAGTATGCTTGTATAATTGACAGATGGAAAAGAAAACATTATGCATTAATGTCTCTCGTCAATGGGGGAGTGTCTGCATGTGTCTGATATGGTATTGTTTTTTCTGTTGGGTCATCTCTGGTACACTTGCATAATAAATACCTGTAATTTGGCAGAAAAGAGTGGATTTGCTTCCCTGAGTTTAGCACCTTACAATGTTATCACTTGGTTTTCTTGGCAGATTCCTCTGGGTCTAATTCAAGGGAGGGTGACCCATATAGTCTGGCCTCCTCAGAGAATGGGTGAAGTAGAGAGAATAATTCCTCAAGGGAAACTTTCATCATACTGATTCTCATTTAAGTGGCAGTTTTCTTTTGCCTGGAAACCTTCTGACAATTGGAATTTGTTTCCATCAGTTGTATGGTTGGCGATGTTGGGTCTAAATTATTATGAAAATACAGCATTTACCATAAAAAAATAAAAATGATGTAAACGGCAAGAGCACTGCTGTTGACTGCAGTGAACATGTTAATCTTTTTGATACTGTATTCATGTTGTCCAATTTTTTAGTCATTATTCAAAGCTTCCTCATATTTGGTGAGATCTATAAGTAGGTTTTTGGTTCCGGTTTGTAACCTCTCTTGGTGTGCTTGATGAAAGGATCCTCAATTTGAATTTGAACAATCTGTGGAGCTTGGATTGCAACAGGAAAAATGGTGATGGAAATTTGGTGAAGGGGAAACCCAATATTTGCAGATCATGGCCTTCTTGCAGGGTGATGAAACCAAGTAATCACTTGATGGGCATCATTCCATAGGCAATTGGCCAATAAAGTCAGACAATCAGAGGTTTTAATCATATACTCAAAAGGTGGTCCATATACTTATCCCCATAGTTAAGGCGCTCATCCACGAAACACTGATTTCATGGTTTTGCCCCTATATTAGTAGTATAATCTGGGAGATGCAGTATATCAGAATTATGCTTTCAAAAGACCGAAATTCTGTTGATTTGTGTTCTCAATGCTTGACAAAATGAACCGAAAATTGAGTTATTTACCCGAAATTAACTATTATATTTCATTGCATCTTACATACTAAATCTTATATATAAATGACATGCTATATTTATCATTTCTATTTTCTATTTAAGAAAAACATTTCTGCTGAAATTCTGAAATCAATAATTTCCAAAGTTTCGGCTGGCAAAATAAGTAAATTTCAGCTCTGGTGGCCATAACCGAAACCTAAAATTCTCCTGGATTGTTAGACCTGATGATTTTAACTTCTTTCCTTCCCATCTATCTAGTGTTTTTGAATGGGGACGGTTGGTTAGTCTAAAGGGGGGCTATAATTTCCACTCTCATTATCTTTTTTGCTATTTCCAAGCCTCTTTTGTTTTATTATGAAATGCCCTTTGTCCTTTTTTTAACTTGTCACTAATGTTTCTGTAGTGGTATGATGAATTATTGGGCCATTATGATTCACTTCTCTTGCCATTATATAATCACTAGTGGAAGACACCTGGTTCTAGCTTAAGATCCAAGTCACTATAATGTAGGATTGAATGGTTATGGTTTGTTGGGTTGACTTATTTTTGTTATTTAGCTGCGTGTGTAGAGGGTCTTTCTGATATATTCAATTTATTGACTGGTTCTTGTAGACTTGACCTTGTGCACATCTATATCATGAAAAATTTTAATTTTACATCTCTCTTTCTCATATATGTTTAGGGTTAAATGAGAACCAAACTTTCAAAGGAAGAAGACAAACAAAAGAAAGAATTTGTGGAAAAGGAGTCCAAGCATCCCAGAGTTATGGTAAACAAGCGTTGAATCGTGTAGTGCATTTGTTGAAAGACGACTGAAGTTTGAGAGAAATATAGGTGATTGATAAGGGAAAAGCTTTTCATAAAAACGAAAGGTGGGTGATCAGCTGTAGCAAATTTTGTTGTAGTTTGTTGTAGCATGAAAAAAGAAACCAGTGCTTGACAAAAATCCTCTGCCTTCTGTTTATGCTACAAAAAGCTACAGCAAAATTTGTTACGGTAGATACTTAGGAGATCTGATCAGCTCAAGCTCAACTGGGATTTGGTGTACCCCTTAAAGAACGCCTAAGGTCTGCACTGCATCAGGGGGCGGACACATCAGTGCAACTAATTCTGAGGTTAATTTCCTTGCTCTTCTCTACCCTAGTGAGGTGACTCTTTCCCCTACAATCAAGAACATTGGTGAGACAGGCAACTAATTTCCTACAACAAATCAATGGTACTAACAAGATCTCTATCTCCTAGTCCTCCTATTGAGGTGACTGTCTCTTATTCTTACAGCCCCATCGTGGGCTCTTCTTCATCTCTCATTGACGGTTTTGAACGATCGGCAATTCCAACTTGGGTTTTAACCACTGAAATCTAAGGTTGGCTTGGGAACCTTCCAAAGAATGCATTAGTTCCAAAAATTCTTAAAAAATGAGAAAATTACGTTGGAATGCATTCTAATCAAATTTTACATTCTAGCAATATTTTTTTACACTAAAAATAGTAATACCAAAAAAACAATGAATGAATTCTCTGGTTTGTGCATGAGACTCAATGAACGGATTTATAACTTTGACTCCCCACATCCACATCAAAAGAGAAGCTTCTGAAAAACTTCAAATGAGAAGAAGTTAGGAATAACAACTTTTTTGAAACTGAAATTTGTGAATATAAATAAATTTACCAAAATACCCTTAACACTCAAATTTACCAAAATATCTCATATATTTTTTTTTTTTTACTTTTTACGAATAGATTTTGGTGCTATGTTGAGACTGAGCTAAATGATAATTACACATTTTTTTTAATTTTTTTATGGATTATTGGTTGTATATACTCAACAATATGTCAAATTTTTTATTCCATCTGAAAAAATGCACTTTTTATAGGTTATTGCCAACCAGCTTTTTGTTTTAGAAAATATTTAAAATGGATTCTAGAATAGATGTTACCAAACGGTCGTCTAGTTGAAGAATGGCTCAAAGAAACAAAGAATCTCCTAAATCCATTTTCTTAATTCTGAAAAAGAATCCAAAGAATGATACCCAAACGAGCCCTAAGTGTCCTAGCATTTTTTTGGAGCCATATCCTCTCTGCCAAGCAGGACCCATGCAAGGCATAAGGGGAAGGGGCCATGCACAAAGTGTACGAACCCCACCCCCTTGTCTCTTGGTTTAATGGCACAGAGGATATGGTTCCCGTTTTTCTCACGGTAGTCCCATAGCTTTTCCAACGACCTAATTAATTACCTACAGCTCATGACATAACGTATTGGGTAAAACAACTTAGAAAGTGACTAACGTTGGAATGACATCAGTGCCAAAAAGTGTATTTCATTTTTTCTGTGTTTATGTGTCAGTCCTGATGTCATTCTAACTTAAGTCACTTTCAAAGTTGTTTTATCAAATCCATCTTATTTTGCATGGCCTAGGTTAGGTACAAATGAATTTCATTCATGCAAACAAGTGTAAACGGCACCAGGGGTAGACGTATCAACACCGAAAAGTGATTTACACTTTGGGGGCGCGTTTATCACTTTTCGGTGCTGATGTGTCTGCACCCTGCACCATTTGCACCTAATTTTTTTCAATTTTGCACGTGTCAACCCCGTTGCCCAAACAGTTTTAAAGATGGAAAGATAAATGTCATTAATTGTTATTTCAACTTTTTTAAAGTTACAGTGGGTATTATAAAAAAAATAATCATTAACGAACAAACCTAAAATATTAGAATGGTCAAAAAAATAATATTAGTATCAAATCCACATTTAAATATTGTCAACAAGACAATAGAATTCTTAAAACGGTCAAGCACTAGGAATTTTTAATTCCCTGAAAACTGAGAATTTCTCCAAAATAAGGAAAAAAGGGAGATGATTCTAAATCATTATGGATAGGGTCGGGTAAGACTAGGGTCGGCTGGTAGATTCTCGGCCGTACTGAACCAAACTATTATCAATTAATTTTGTCGTTGATCTATCAGTTGAATCAAAAAAACTATTGTTAACCTAAACAAATGTTCTGTGACCATGCTTTAGGCTGACATGTGGCACGTATGGTTAAAAACATAAAAAATGCTCATTTCAAAACATTTGTCGAAAAAGAGGCACCAAGTTACAAAGGGTCACAGACAATTTTGGTCACAGAACAGTATAGTTTAGATACATTACCAATAAAAATTATATTTGACTTACATGTGGGGGCAATCAACAGATAGCTCCAACTCCAATCCCATCCAAACCACATTTCCAAGCTTTCCACCTCTTTCCTTCACCATCTCCACTGTAGTTAATTAATTAAATTAATTGTACTTAAAATTCAGGCCCAGTCTGGTTGCCATGAACTGTGAGGAAAAGAATATGAATGAAATTCCCACTTGAAAAGGAAAGAAAAAAATCCTAAGGAAAACATGAAAAAACCAACTTGTCATGGCAATCAACAGCTTAAAAATGATTTTTTGAGAAAATTTTGTCATGAGAAAATCTTTTCATGGCAACCAAACTGGGCGTAGACAGTGATTCGGGTGCATGTGGGCATGTGGCACCCCTCATTCAAACTTCTTGGGGTGCTTGGATCACAACCCCCGCTATACGTATGATTCAGAGGCCTCACTGCCACTTTATATCTCTAAAGTGACTGATTTTCATTGTTTGTGTTCCTTAATTCTTGTAAGTTGTAAACTACAGCTAGGGTCATCGATCTGCTCTTTTGTTTTGCATCTTTTGCCATTCTTTTTCTGCATTTTTTCCCCTCATTGCCTCGTTTTGTTCTTTATTTAAATCTTTTTATTTGCTGGATTTGATCCAGTTTTTGAAATTTCTCTGTGGGATTTGCTCTTTTCAAGGGAAAGATGGAAGTGTGGATCTTGTGTGGTGACTTTCATTGTTTTGTGTTACTTATTTCTAGTAAGTCATAAACTGAAGGTGGGCTCATCGATCTTCACTTCTGTTTGTTATTCTTTTTCTGCATTTTTTCTCTCTCATTGATTTGTTCTACAGTCGATGTGCCTTTTGTTCTTTGTTTCATTTTTATTTGCTGGATTTGTTCGACTTTTTGAAACTTCTTCATGGGATTTGTTCTTTTCAAGGGAAAGAAGGAAGTATGGATTCTGTGTGGTGATAAATAGATTGATAGTACAGAGAGCGAGAGAGGAGGATAAAGGTATCATTGGAATAGAGGAGACATGGGTAGACTTTTTGTGATCACTCTGGAAGGCAAGATCTATAGC
>JAOXJP010041706.1:0-30710 GCA_025762735.1 Platanus orientalis
CTCATTTCCTTCAAAGAATTGATTCCATCTTAACCACGGATATTTGTAACGAGGTTGTTAGTTGATGAATGAAATTGAGCTTATGTTCTTTGACAATATATATATATATATATATATTAATCTATTATAATCATTGATTAGGTATATAGATTTGCAATAAATATAAAATTATAAGTATATATATATTAACTTGAACAGATATGGATATTTAGCTAGATTAGATCAACATAGATTTGTGTTTGGTCCGTTTATAAATAGATTTTTTTTTTAAAATGAGTTGAATATTTAACTAGAATGGAGATTCACTTTAAGTAGACTGAATACAAAATGAATATAGAGAAATAGTAGGATCATTTACAGTCCTACTTAAAACCTAACCCTAGAGTAGAACGAGAAATGTAAATTTAGTACTAATAAATCAATAATTGAAATTATTTTTACCGTTAGGAAAAAGATTCAACGAGTAAAGTTGGATTTGTTAGGATTGTAACACTCTTGATGCGAGTTCTTTGGGATACAATAATAAGTGCGGATCAAACAAACAAACAAAAAACCACAACACACAGATTTATGTGAATACCCTCAAAATCGGGGAAAAACCATGGAACCACACAAAAAACCTTTTCACTATAATGGAAGAATAAAAAACTACAAACTTTCTTATTTCCCTCTCTCTCACGTACACTCTATCACAACCTACAACCCTTAAGAAACCATTTCTCTTTCCCCTTCTCACCTTCTCTCTATATCAAGAGAATCTTGAGAAAACCCAAAGAGAAATCTTTCTTAAGCCTTGTTACCATTCTCTTAAACCTTGCAAAACCCTTGCAATGACCTTACCATAACTTTAGACAACATTAGAGACCTTATATACATCAAATAAGATTATTACCTCATGAAATTAGGGTTTTTCGATATTCCACGAAACTTTCTAAATTTTCTCGTTTTCGTTGGATCGATCTGCAAAATAGTCATATTGATCTAAGGTGCCCGGATCAATCCACACTTTTTTTCCAATCGAGCCAGCACTTCTCTAGTGCTATGTCTTCTGTAGATTTGAATTGGCCTAGATTGATCTACCATTTAGCCTGGATCGATCCGGTCTATTGGAACTTGTTTCCTTGGTTCCTTTACCCTCGGTTACATCAGATTCCACCCCAACAATCTTCTACTTGGAGATGAATGCTCTCTTTACCATTCCGTTGCTTCTGTACATGTGACGAGACCTCTACCATTTTGTGACCTTTGCAACTCTTCTTTATTTTCAAATATGCCACCAATCTTGATCTCTTTCAGATCATCCCATTAGACATAAAGACACCCTCAAGAATGTCCAACTTGGATTTAACCTCAACCCCTTGAAGACCTCCCATTGAACATTGTCTTTACCTGCATATTTGTTAAAACAACAACCATGCAACATATACCCTTAGAAAAGAAAACAATTTATAGAATGAAGGAGAAGAAGATTGATCTTGAAAACATTTATAAAAGAGGGGCAGATGCATATTTTCACAAACACATGGGAAACGAACGCTCATAAAGAAGGGGGAAATATGCAACATTGCACGCCTTCCTTATAATGACTACAAGCCTTTATGGTGAAAATAATTACCTCATGAAAGACATTAATCGAGAAGGAGATGACCCCTCATGAAGGAAATAAACCCTCGCAAGGGAAAAACATGCTCGCGAATGATTACTCCTTGTGAAGAACAAAATTCGATGACAATCAATCTCATACAAAGACATCAATGGCGAAGAATGATCCCTCGAGAAGGAGATGACCCCTCGTGAAGGAAATAACCCCTCACAAGGGCAAAAGATGCTCATGAATGATGACCCCTCGCGAAGAACAAAAATTCGACAACAGTCAATCTCTCATAATGCCAAAATCATCGTACTTTGATAAAGTCAACCTTACACAACTCTCATAATGCCAAAATCATCTGACTCTCGTGAAGTCAACCTGACACGGTTCTCATCATGCCAAAATCATCTGACTTTGATAAAGTCAACCTCACACGGCTCTCATAATGCCAAAATAACCTGACTTTGATAAAGTCAACCTCACAGCTCTCATAATGCCAAAATCCTCTAACACTAATAAAGTAAACCTCACCATGGCTCTCACAATGCCAAGACCATTTGACTTTAATAGAGTCAATCTCATCATGGCTCTCATAACGCCAAAATTATTTGACCCTGATTTAATTAACCTCATAATTCCAACACTGGGATCTATGACTGGCAAACCATTTATCCTGTATAACCAACCATATCATGGTTAACTACCGAATGATTTCCGAGGGTATACCTCAAACAAATGTCAAGTTTGCAAGGACTATAAGTTAACAACGATAAATGCAAACAAAATAACAAGACAAGAAGACAAATGCCTGAATTATCATTTATATTTGAAATGAAGATATAAGATTCAATCATTACAACAAAAAAAAAAAAAAAACATCTGGTTATCATTAGGGAGGTGACCCAAAGGCAACACGGAGTCCTCTCAACACCGACTGGTAGTGGTTCAAAAGCTCTTGCTTTCAATTCTTGACTACTACAGTTTTTCCCCCGGAGTGTGCCCCATCTGTTTTCATGTCAACCAGATTTTGCTTTAACTCCTCGTGTTTAATGATTAGGGTTGTTCGTTTTACATCTACTTCAATACAATGTTGTATGAATTTCTCAATACGGCAGACGTTCTCCTAAATGTCCTTAACCTTCTTGACAATTTGCGCATGCAAGGCCTTGTTTTCTGCAAGCAAAGCTCTAGCCACCTCCTCCTTCTTACGTGTCTCAGCCATGAAGGGAGAACCAGAGTCAGATATCTCAAATGCCTTTTGTATTGAAATGCCCTCTACAAGGGTGTCAAAATAAACTTCAATGGCACGACACACCCCCTCATTACAGACATATTGTTCAATAAGAGACAAAGTTGTGAAAGCGTCAATTCAGGCATTGGAAAGATCTAGTGTATCCAGTCCAATCAAGGCCATATCCTCCAAAAGCTTGCCACACGTTGCTCAAACCTGTTCAATTCTATAAGCCGTAACTCTTCCAGCAAGAGTGCAAGGATTAATAGGGACAACAAGAACATTTGCAAAATCATATACTAAACATCAATAACAGATAACAAATTGCAAAGAAATGAGGCATAAAGGAAGGCACTCACCTTGCCAAATGTTGAGAACATGAGTGTCAATCACGAGAATCGTTGCCTCGAGACCTAATAAGAAATGAAGTAGCAAAAGTCAAGAATTGTGACAAAAGACGAATCTGACAAGAAAATAATAAATAAAAAAGAGGAGGGTGTACATCATAGTAACTTGGCATAATGTCACTAGCAAGGTCCTTTGTGATATCATCCAACTCTAAGGATAACGGCTCATCAATGGCCCCTTCAGCAACAAGGGCATCAATTTTAATATCACAGAATTTATCCAAGACTTGATCAATGACATGAAAAAAGCTTGTCTTCCCCAACACACCACCAGCAATAAGTCCATGGTTGTCATCAATCATCTCGACATCATTATCCTCTCCCTCGGGCATGTCTCCGTTCATAGGCTAGTCATCAACCTGCTCTGAGGATGCTATGATCTCAGCTTGATGTTTGATAACATTTTCAGAACTCACTGGAACTTCCATGTAAACATCTTCGCCAGTTGTATGTGCCAGAATAGTTGTTGATATGAGAGGTTCAGTGTGCGATGGCTCAACTAGAAGTATCTTAATGTTTATAAAGGATGTTGGTGCATCAGCCCCAGTCGTAACCTTGACATCAGGTGATTGCTCCAAAAGCATGGGTATATGGGTCCTAAGCCCGGTCCTGACAGACGTATCTTCTAGGGGGGATCATTAGAAATACCCTCACTCAAACCTTGTTCTGCTTCAATAACTCTTTCTTGAGTCATGACGACTTGAATGGTTGGATTTGGACCAACCTAAATGTCTCTAGTAATATTCAAACTTAGATTCTCTGAAGTATGCATGTTCGCTTGATCGACTAGAGAACCTACTAAGTCCTCCATGAGAACTGGTTTAGAAACCACGGTTTCAACATCTTCTTTAGCAGGGAGAGGGACAGAACCTCCTGGTATCAATTCAAGGGATGACCCTCCATGGCATCCATCAGCTTCGATAAGATTATCAATGGGTGGTGCCATGATATTGTCAGTTTCCTAAGCCTTATTTGGCACAATATCAGGAAGGGGACTAACAACATTCTCGACAGAAACATCAATTCTCTCCTCAGAAGCATGTTCCTCTCTAGTGGAAGACCCTGATAGAAGAGAGGTTGTAATAATCTCATTGGCTGTGTTGAACCTAGGTTGGTTTATGGGTTCAACATGGGGAGTTACATTCTCCTCAGTAGTGATCTCTAATGGATTAGAGGGATATAACTCTTTTATCTGTGCCACCTACACAAACAAAGAATATATAGAGGGTCAGATAACTAAGAAATGAAGACATAAATGCAAGGGAAGATGAGATCTAAAACCTTGTTGGTCACAACGGGATTCGGGACTGTACTTATGCCACCTAACACTAAAATTTCCTCAATAACTACTTACGCATCAGTAGCTCTAGACAAGCCACCCACCTCATATGTGTTCCCTATAAGACCGTAAGGAAATAACCGTTCAGCCTCTGTAGTTGTTGCGCCCCAAAACCCACACTAATAGAGCCATGAATTTTGGCACGTGACATTAACACATCACTTTGTTTTTCATTCATTCATTCATTCTTAACCTTTATAATTTTTTCACTTTCTTTACATTCATACACAGCGGAATAATACTTCGATCACTTTCCAATAATCATATAATTAATTACATTCCCATAAGTTTGATCTGTATAAAATCCCATAACTCATAAACCATAATCTTGTAAAAAATCCATAAACAATGCCTTACATTCCATTCAATTAAATAAATAGTCTGACATAATCCAGCCCATCAACTGAAATCAAATTCTGAAAATTCCTAAGTTATTCCATCTCTCAAAATTCAAACTGAAATAACTAACTAAATTAAAATAAAGTCTCCAATCCAAATAACTGAAATAAACAAGTGTCCATTCTCTAATTGTCTCTATCTAGAACTGCTTCTTTGCATCTCCTCATCATCTGTGGTGTCAAATTGGGATAAATTTGACAAACTTTGCAAGAAAACAGTAAATTATGGAAACAATTAATCAAGTCTTAGTACGATTTCATAAATTAAACAGATACTTTTTTATTTACAATTTAATATGCATAACAGTTCATAAATCAATCTTATACATTACTAATCATTTAATACAATTATAGTTTCATGTATAGAACAAAAATCAATGAACATATACCTTTACATTTATAGAATGGAACAGATTAGATCTTATTTCATATCATAGCTAAAATAAAACATAACATAGATCTGCTATAAAGCTAGAACATATAATAGTTCGCACCATTTTAAACCCCAGTGAGAAGGGTGTAGTTTGTAGTATTTAAACCTAGTTGAAAATGGTCCAATTCGCAGCATTTAAACCCAGTTGAGAAGGGTTTAGTTCGCATGGATTATACCTAAATGAGAAGGGTTATTACTACTTCTTATATGGCAAGCAGTAAGGATCCATAACAGTTTGCACCGATTATACCCAGATGAGAAGGGTTCCATCAATAATTCCCCTTGATGGGCAAGGTGACTTTTTAACAGTACATATCATTCTCTTGCAGTTTCAATCAAATCATATAATTCATAGAAGCAACATATAACAATTCTTTATATTAACTTAAGTTAAAATAATATATAAGAACATGCTTAATCCAACTAAGCACAATCTATTGAACATGTTTTCTAAAACATATCAAATTTATCTAGAACAATTGTCATGACCCAAATCTGTGGGCCATGAAGTAGGCTGAGTTTGGATCCATGACATGAGACTAACCCACCCCGAATCCCTTTCTCATACGCGGAGATCAACGTGCTTGGAGTAGGTCATTAACCCTCTCACCTAATCACATAACATTTTCATATACATGCATATACTTATCATTTCATTTCATTTTAGTCATGTCTACTTAAGTTAATTTCCAACATAACACATCACAGCGGAATAAGAATAATGATGACATAATCCTAATAAGTGCAGCGGAGATAAGTATCAAATCAGTCTAAAAACATCTCATAGTCATCCAACGTAGAAAGGGCTAAACATTCTCATAAAAGTACATACATCCCATAGTCCCATGGGCATAACAAGTAACAAAAGTACATCTCCCATAAAGTAAACTATAAACTGAAACTGAACTAAAGTGAAGTATCTAAGCCAACCATCCAACCACTAACTATCTCTCATTCGATCTAAGGCATAGTTCAACTTATATGCCTACACACCTACGGGTGGTGCTCATTGGGGTAAGCTTAACAGGCTTAGCAGGAGGGTATGCAGTTTATACAACGTTAAAGAAAATAAAAAATAATCACAGTAGCAATAGGAATAATCAAGGTAACTGAGAAATCGAAACAAAAATAAGAGTACATCAAGTCTACTAAACATGCATCTTTACTATGATCCGAGTATACACAAGTCATAAGATAATCACAGGAATATCTAAAGTAGATCAACCTGAATCATGTATATCCTACATGCTATATGTCGCATGCTAAGTACTATGTGCACGTGCGCAATAGTGTATGTGTTACATGCAAATCACAATGGTGTCTCATCACATATTATATCTAAGTGTAAATGAACCATGGAAGGTCTCCGACAAAATATATCATATATAAACTATAAAAGGTCTCTAGTAAAGCAAATCACATAATCCGAATAGGGGTCTCTGACATAGCACATCATATCACATATTTTGGCCATTAGGGTCTTCTTTATATATTAATATGACTCGGTGATTGGGTACCTGAAGCCATAAAGACTAACCCACAAAGGGGTCTCTGGGGTCATTAGACTAATGGGCACATTGACCATCTTCACTTATTAATGTAGCCCGGTGATTAGGTACCTGAAACCATAAAAGGCTAACCCGTAAAGGGGTCTCTGGGGTCATAAGACCAGTGGGTACATTGACCATCTTCACCTATTAATGTGGCCTGATGATTGGGTACCTGAAACCATAAAGGCTAACCCACAAAAGGGTCTCCGGGGTCATAACACCAATGGGCACATCGATCATTTTCACCTATTAATGTGACCCGGTGATTGGGTACTTAAAACCATAAAGGCTAACCCATAAAGGAGTCTTAGGGTTCATAAGACCAATGGACACATCGACCGTCTTCACATATTAACGTGACCTAATGATTAGGTACCTAAAACCATAAGGAT
Organism: Platanus orientalis; assembly: GCA_025762735.1. Taxonomy (NCBI): domain Eukaryota; kingdom Viridiplantae; phylum Streptophyta; class Magnoliopsida; order Proteales; family Platanaceae; genus Platanus; species Platanus orientalis. The sequence continues at coordinate 7,342 of JAOXJP010041706.1, forward strand.
AACCCCTACAGGCCCAAAGGGGTAACCCACATATGAGTCTACAGGCTATGTCTAGCTTACCCATATAAGGGTCTCCAGGGTCATAAAGACCATACACATATATAAAGGTTACAAGAACCAACCCACTTAGGAGTTTCCGGGCCCAGTAGGGCATATTCTTGCATATGGGTATCATATCAAATCTTCACATCCAAAACCATGTTTTTGTAAAATAAGGTAGATACTCTATAATCATACCATTTGAAATATCTATGTGTTTCATCTCATGAAAAGTCTAAGGAAGTAGTAGAAAATCACATGAAAGGGGTTAATGCTAATATGTAAGTGAAGATACTTGGCTCATAACTAAAGGTATAAGAGATACTCATGGATGCAAGATCATTTTATGACAACGTTCATGTAGGTAGAAAACCAAGTATCTTAAATCATTTTTTTAAAAACTCATGTAGAAATCCCATATAAAAAATCACATAAAAATCACAGAGTAAACCATGCCGATGATAACATGCACATGCCACTAAGAGATATCACATGATGTAAATAGTAGCATGGCCGCATGAGAATCAATAGAATTGACACATTTTATCATGGTATAACATGAATCGAATGAAACACACCAAAGAGAGTAATAGACTAGCATAAGAAGTCAATGGAGCATCACTAATTTCCATAAGCCAACATATATTTGAGAGAATTTATCATAAGAGACATTAAGCTTATACAAGGAATCAAAAGACATCCAAGAAACATGTGAGTAGTAGGTAAAATATGTAAGAGGCATTTTATTAAACAAGTAAAGTGCAAGAATTAAGGAACTAACATATGAAACCAATAGAGCATCACAAATTTCCATAAACCAACATATAATTGAAGGAATTTATCATAGGAGACATTAGACTCATGCAAGGAATCATAAGACATCCAATAAACATTTGAATAATATAGAAAATCTATGAGAGACATTTCATCAAACATGTAGAGTGCAATAATTAAAAAACTCAAGGAAATCAAAAGGGTAATCCATCCTTCACCGCAAGAAACATTTTTAATCCCTACAAACTATGTAAATCAAGCTCCCAAACACTTTCACATATGTTAGAGATCATCCTAATCATCCCACAAAGCTTTATTCACAATATCACAACTCCACTACCTAGAACACCATAGAAACTAAGAAGAAAAATACTAACCAACGAGCTTATATCAAGGAAACATGGTCAATCTCTAAGAAATTATCATTATCAAAAGGAAATAGAGATGAATCCACCAAGACATACTCTCAAACAATAAATCTAAGATCATAAGAAAGGAAAATGTATAAACAACATATCTAACACATACAATCCATGAAATCAAGTTTCTACATAAAGAAATAATCAAGCTCATAAGGAATAGATGTAGAACCACCAAAACCAAATTTATTTTGCATAAATTTAAGGTATTAGGAAAGAAAAGTGAGCATAAAATGCATATCCACTCACCAAATGTTAATCCTCCTTCCCTTGAAGAGAAACCCCCTCCAAAACTCTCTTTTCTTTGTTCAATCTTCATTCCTTTATGAGTAAAAAAACAAATCTATGGTTAGAAACCATAAACTAAGGTATAGAATTAAGAATTTATAATCATTTAGGCTAGATCTAGAAAAAAAATTAGCTATCTATGAAGATTTCTAGAGTTGAGAATAAAACTTATCCAATTTGGGGAAAAACTCCCTCTTCTCCTCCCAAGCCTCTCTAATCCATTCCATATTTGTTTTAATGAGGAAAGATGAGCTAAATGAGGGTTTAAATGAGTTATAATTCATCCAAGATGAGATCTCACATGTGTGAGAGTCCAACCAAAACAAGTCATGTCAAAAATAAGTCAAAAATCATTATTTTTGTGTTTTTTTTTCAATATTTTTCCGCTTGGGACTGGTCACTAAGTCTGCATGACTGGTCATGGGTCTTTAAAACCGGTCTTGGGGTCTTCATGACTGGTCCTGTAGAGAACTGGGTGGTAGGACCAGTCCCGAAACCTCCCTGACCAGTCTTGATTTTAGTTATCCTCCTGCTTGAACACCATTTAGTAAATCAAGGCGTAACTTTCTATAGGAACCTCCTTTTTATAAACCGTTTGTTGCGTTGGAAACTAGACTTAAATATATTTATAAGTGGTTATATCTTAAACTCTAATTCATACTGTAGTTTTATTGGTGTGTCTCCAAAGTTACCTCAAAATTAGTAAACTTGACAGCACAGATACCCTGTGGGAAAACTGACATAACTTTCTCTAAAAAACTCTTAATAGGGTTCCATTTGTCACATTGGAAAGAAGACTCGAATAAATTTCTAACAGGGTGTGGTTCATTCTCTAGTTCGCTTGGGATTGGTGTCAGTGGGCCCAAAAAGTCACCCTAAGTACGCAATTAGGATGACTTTTGAACTTAACAAGTTCGAAGCCCAACTTGGGTTTTACACTTCAAGCTTGGTTCAAATGGTCCCTAACCCACTCTAGGGTCTGTCTAACATATGAGAAATGAAAATTTTACCTTTATAGGTCAAAATTACCATTTTTCTCTCTGAATAAAATGCATGATATTACAACAATACTCTTGGGAATCACTAATGGTAGAATGTGAAAATCAATATCTTTCTTTACAAAATAAAATTTTAAGAACACTAAGAGTTAATTGAAGGATTATACATATAACTTCTTACAAATCAATAGATCACTACTTCTAAAATTATTATCAAAAATAATTTTTAAAATAACATTTACAATTTTAGGAATAAAACCCTCTTTTAAAACTCTTGATTTTTCCATTAAAACATAGTTTTACATATAGTAATAATACAAATGGATTCAAAGCTGATGATTCAACTCTTTAAAATCATATATAATTGAAGACAAGTCATTTTTAAATCATATTCTTGTAAAATTATTTTATCTCTTTCAAAACCATGTTTTAGAACTTTAGGTAAAACCAAAATCAATGAAGAACGATTCAAATCTGGTTCAAATACAATAAAAACCTTTGCAAAACGAAATCAATGGAATTTTAAGAACCTAAAGAATGAAATCAAAACAATAGTTTAGTTGTGTTCTTACAAAAGAATTTTTTTTTTTTTTTTACAAAATAAGGTTTTAAGAACTTAAAATGATTCAAATTCGGAACAAAATGATCAAAATCATTTGCAAAACGAGATTAACAATGATCTAAGAACATATGGAATCAAATCAAAACAATAGTTCACATGTGTGCTTACCTCTTGGTGTGCAAAAATTGATCCTAACTTTGCTCTTTAGAAAAATCCTCAAATCTTCACAAAACTTAGCTTTCGCTCTTCTTCTTCCTTCAAAATCCTCAAATTTGTAATTTTTTCAAAAGATCCTCTTTATTATGAATTTCTATGTTTTTATAAGCCAAAGTAGAAACCCTAATCCCCAATTTTGTGTTTAGGTAGGTCTCTAGTGAAATTTAAAATTTTGTAAAAATTGCGATTGTACGAAAATTCCTGCTTTGATGATGTCATCTCGCCATAATTTTTTCAACACACCCGTTGGGAAAATGGTCATAACTTTCTCTACAAAACTCAAATTCACTCACTGTCTTTTTTGTTGGAAACTAGACTTCAAGAGATTTCTAAATCTATAAGGATTGCTCTCTAATTCTTTCTACATTTTTATAGGTGTATTTTTAAAGTTACCGCAAAATCTACTGATTTAGATCATACTAGACGACAAAGACACTTTTTGGGAGAGTTGTAATAACTTCTTCTAAAAAAATTTAATTCACTCATCGTTTGTCGCATTGGAAAGTAGACTCATAGATCTTTTCAAGCATATTTATTTGTAGGGTGGTTCCTTTAGCATTGATACAAATTTATTTATAAAATTATCCCAACTGTTTGAGACAGTTTCAGAACTTGTCATGTCCTTGACCCTTTTTTCCTTAGTAAATTGCCTTTAACTTTTTTGTTTAGTGTTTGTTTCATTTGTCGTTTGTTACATATGACTCTAGATTTTTGTATCTATCAAAAAGTATAAATTTCACTCATAGATTCTTTTTATATTTTCGTTGGTGCATTTCTAAAGTTGTGTTAATGTTCAGATCAATATACATGCATTTAAGTGGTCTTATGTGTGTACAAAACTTATGTGACATGTTTTAGCATTCTAAGTGTGACACATGTACAATAATCTATGTGTCATGGTGCAGGGTGTTACAAAGGGCACTGTTATGCTAACTGGATTTCGGATTCTAATGATACGAAATCTACGAGTGGTTATGTGTTTACCTTAGCAAATGGAGCGATTTCTTGAAAATCAACTAAACAAATGTGTAAAGCAACGTCGACCATGGAGGTAGAGTTCATTGCCTTAGAGAAGGCAAGAAGTGAAGCTGAATGGCTGAGAAATCTACTGGTTGATGTTCCTCTATAGACAAAATCAGTACCGTTTATGTCACTACATTGTGACAATCAAGCTGCAATAGCTCAAGCAAATAACAAAAGCTATAATGTGAAAAATAGGCATATATGCCTGAGACAGCATTGTGAAGTAGTTTGTGAGTGATGGGGCCCTAAATTTTGTAAGGTCAAAGAAAAATTTAGCAGATCCTCTAACTAAACCACTAACTAGAGGGTTGGTGGAAGAGACATCGAGGGGGATGGAGCAAAAGCCTAGATCATGAGTTGATGGTTGTGGTAACCCAACCTATGGGATTGTCGATCCCATAAAGTAGGTTTATATAGGGAAGAACAAGTCATTAGGCGACTTGTTTGGCATTATCATTGTGTCCCTCCCTATAATGTAGACAGTGCTTACTGCAATGTATAATGATGAGTTTAGGTACTCTTAATGGATTTATAATCCTATATGGGTGGTGTGTTTAATTGCAATACACACTTGATGAATCCACCTACTTAAGTGTGGGGGTGTTGCCACCTCTTATGAGAACTTAGGCTACTTCTCTAGAGTGCTCATGAGCATCCAGGTATGGCTCTCGACCGAAATAATACCAACCTAATAGAATAACAATGATTGTGGGTGAGAGATGTGGATGACATTCTTAGTTGATTCAAAGTAGTGAAGTTTGGTTCATAGACCCAAGGTCTACCAAGCTTTCGTGGGTCGTAGGGTATTTTTTCAAGGGTTAATTCATAGTCTCTGGACATTGATGCCTATGCATCTATCACTTTGGATTATCAGTGTGAACATGGTATTTGATCTAACATATTTTATTTGTATTTTTTTATGTTATGATTCAATTTAAATCTTGTGGGGGATTGTGACTTAAAAGGTTAGTAAAGATTCAAATGAATTAACTAACAACTTATAAAAAGAAAATTAAAAGGAAAGAATCAAATGCAATATGTGTGCAATATGCTTTAAAGGAAAGATCTAATTGAAATATGTGTTGCTTAACATCTCCAACGTAATAAAAAATGTAAAATCAATCAATTCTATTTATTTATTTATTGTAATGAAGAGAAAGGTTAGAGACGTTTCTCAATGACTCCTCTTATAAAAGGAGATGGAGACGTATAGAGAGACATAAAAAAAAATCAAGTGAAAACACCAAAAACTTCTACTAATCTCTCACTATTCATTTTCTCTCTATTATTCATTTTATTTTATTTTTTGGATAAGTTTTGTCGTACACATTGACAATCCGTCTGAGCTATTCAGTGGAGAACTCCATTGTTGTACAGAGCAAGGGAGTATTTTGGTGGATCCCCTAAAGTGGGCGTTGTTTTAGGTTACTGCACAGTGAGACCCCGGCGTATCCACTTCAAGGGCAGTGGATTTCTACAAGAAGCACCAAATCTTTTGCAGGTTGATCTCAAATTCACTTTAAAGAGTTGGTCTAGGTACACAATCAGTTCAATTGTTGTAACATCATCAGCAGGGTAAGTTTAATAATTTATGTTTTAGTAATCATATAAGTTATTAAAAAGAATACAAATTAGACTAATAGTCTGTAACTAGTATATTGCAACTAGTCTGTATTCTCTAAATAAAAAACAAGACATGTTTCCTTTATTCAAGAAATTAAATGTGTATAAAGAGTAACAAGTTGAAGTCAACATAAATTAGTATATTTGCATCATTTGATAACTGTAAATCAGAGTGTCTACATACATTTTAATGTATCCTTGATTTTAACTATTACTTGAAAAAAGTAGAATTCAGATTTTGTTCTATATGCTTAAAGAAACATATTTTATGAAATTTCTACATGGGGTCATTTTAGCACTATGAGTTTTTTAGCCATTAATCTGTTGGGCTACTTGCATGCTTCTTTTCACTTTAAAAGGTCTCATTGTTGATCAAAACCTTATTCTTCACTATTCCCATATTGTCATGAGCCCTATTCACCTAGTTGCTTTCTCTCTCTCAATGGCTTCTTCAAATATTCAAACTACATTTTCTCATTGTAACCTTAATATTCATTCTTTTGACAAGATTTATCTTTATAATAGTACAACCGAAGATTTCCTAGTACCCAAATGATCATGAAACTTGTTCCATTTTTATGCCTTGCTTTGAAGCTGGCATTTCTGCTTTTAACGTCCCTCATTACCCTAGAATCAAGGATAACTAATTTCTTGCTAAAGCTCTTTCTCTGAAATGCAATAATGAATAGATGGCCACTAGATTAAATCTTGGCTCAATGTCAACATGGATTGGGTAGCCTAGTTTGATCAAATGGACAGAGTCCATGGCAAGACCTAGAAGAAAGTTGGTTTTTTTAATGCATTCAGTTTTCTTAATACAATATTCCCATGGATCATGCCAACAGCTCGGTTCTTTTAGAGATATTCCAATAACATGTTTATCTTTGGTTGCAGCCATATGATCCCAACCATCCTCACATTACCTTTTTAACCTCCCATTCCTTCTAACAGTGAAGATGTCAATGCTCATCTTGGCCTTAAATCTTCTGACATTACTTTTAATGCCAAAAACACTTCTTTGTTGGCACTTTTGTTGGTGTTAAAGCCCATTCTATTGGTTCTGATGTTATTGTGCAAGGAGCTGATGCAATTCGACATTGAAACACGTGATATCAAGGTAGATATTTTTCAGAGAAAAATCAAGGCAAAAAAGCAATTACCAATAGGGTGTAATGTGATTTATATTTTCTTTAGAAAGGTTTTCTCTTGTTAAGTTTTTTAGGTTTTATTAGGAAAGTTTTTATTTTTTAAGTGTTGGTTTTTAGTAGGAGAAATTTTTTTGGAATATTAGGATATTATTTGGGTTCAAAAAAGGAGATTCATACAGATTTGTAATTGGAAGGTTCTGCACAATATTGCTTCCATATGACAACATTTTGCACAGATGTTCTTTTGATGTAATTCTTATTGCATTGGAAAGAAGACTTTAAGGGCTACAATCTCTATTTCGTAGAGGATTTCCAAATTCTATCTTTTCAAGGGAAAATCCCACCCTAAGATGATGTATGTGATTAGAATCTTCTCATACGAATTTTTGGACAAAATTCTTTAGATTTGTTTATGGGCTTTTCTATATTTTGGGTCTTTCGTCTATAAATAAGCAACAATGTAATGTACCATTATTATTCTTGAATTATTAAATAAAATTTTCATTTATTGAGATTTGTTCTTTATTTAGTTCTTAGTATTTTCCTTTGGGAAAATAACAAGTCCCTTGTTTTTGGTATTTTCACTTATAAAAATTAACAAGTTCATTGAAGGTTATTCCCAATCCGTTATGCAAGATTCATCCCCAACACTCTATTGCATTAGAAGCACTGTGCCTTGATAGAAATAAAAATAAGACAAATAAAACTTTGATAGAATTTTTATAGATGGAAATTCACAATAATTTAATTTTTGATTTTATGAATATTTACCAACTACTGTAGATTTTTCCACAAAGTTATTTTCTCAATATCAATTAATCAATGACAATAAAACTCATATGTTAATGATCTTCTGTAAAATCTCAGAATAGGGTCTGTCAATACTAATGATTTTTTATTCAATCACGTGTAATTAAATAAGATTACATTGTGATAAAATACATGTGACTGAATAATATGTCAATTTTAATTATGGTTAATATTAAGTTATTTTTATAATAAGCGTACCTGTGAAATATGATGAAGAACATGATTGTGCAACAAACGAAATGAAGTCTAAATCTTGACAACAACAAACAAGAAGGTTAGAAAATACTTAATGGATTGATGCCGCTCGTGATACTCCACTACCCTTAAAGTGGATATGTTGGACTATCATTGTGCAGCAACCGAAATCGACTCCCACCTCTAGGGGATACACCAATATCCATTTTCGCTATGCACAATGTTAAAAGTCTACAATAGAATATCTCAGATGAATTGCTAATATGCACACTTAAAATAAAATAAAATAAAGACTCTTAAAGATTTAGTGAGAAGAAGAGGAAAGAAGTTTGCAACACAAAGCTTATAAACATCATGAAAATTCGATGATCCTTTGTACACAAGTTCCCTTTTTTATAGAAGAATGACCCGTTAAGGAATACTCATTGGTATTCCTTAATGCATGCTTTGAATGATAGGAATAATTAATAAATTATTTATTATAAGAGTAGCATCTGTTAAAATGCATGCTTTGAAATAATTCTTTCCATTTAAAAAATCAGTTGAATCGTTTTGGTTTTAATGATATTCATTGAATCTATATCAAATCTTTCCATTTACATGCCTTTCTCCTTTAGCCGATGTTCCTTAAAAAATGAGATGCACTATTTTGAAAGGTATGATTCTTCCAAAATAGCAATTCTTGTTTAATTTTTATCATTCTTTGACCTGCTTCTTCATTGGATTTTAGATGGTGCTGATGTTAGTGCTTCTTGGTCAAAGGAGTTACCAGTTTTGTTATCACTCCCCATGTTGGTGCTTCTTGGTCAAAAGAGTTACCAGTTTTGCTACCACTCCCCTTGGATCACCCATTGTTGAGGACATCTCTAAGACTCCTCTTGTTAAACACAAGAAACCTCATGGCTACTATTGCCATCTAGAAGATGTTGACATCATAGAGGTGGCTAGCAACTACCCGTCTTATTCTCCTTTAAAATTGTTCCTACCACGTCTTCTGATGAATCTAACACTTTTGTTAAGGATATTACTTCAGATGTTCCAGAGGTTACTCCTTCTAGATCAAACATTCGATCAACTTCTTCAATTCAAGCAAATTTTAAAGTGGATACTCTGGCCAAATCTATTTATGTGAGCACCGTTCACTTTTTTAAGCCTTTTTATTTTAGCTTATTGCTAACCTTGCTTCTTTGAACCTTGTAGCAAAGTCTGTAGATTACCATTCTTCCATGGTCAAGGCCGAGCTTGTTTCATCAGCCTCTAATCTCCCACCCACTGAAGTACCATCTATTCTAATTTTTCCAAAAGAAACTTTTGAAAGTATTCAACAAGCTTCAACAACTAGCGATGACCTTGTTTCTCCCTCATCCTTGGGAGCACTAGCTCATGAGATGGCTCATGTCCTAATCCTATAACTCAACTTGCCTCACCCTCATGCTTGTAAAATTATACAACCAATCAACTACCGTACTCAATCTCACCTTGCTCATGTCAAGGTGGTTCAAATGAAAGAGACTAGAAATCCATTAAAGATTCTCGGCATTTATTAAGATCAAGATAATGTATATTGGAAAATTTTCCAAGCTAGGGAGGAATTATTCCACCAAAATCCCCTCTAGAGAGGTTAAGATACCACAAATTGCACAGGGAACTGAGAAAATTTGGGATTCTAACTCCCTCCAAAATTATTCTTGGTTAGGTCCAAATAACTTAGATATTTCAACTCCAACAATGATGAATTTATATAACCATGCACCTAACTTGGACCTCTGATAAGCATCATATTCATAATCAATTTTATAATCAGCATAATGTAGGGATATCAGAGATTGATCTCGACAACATGTAAGGTTCTATTGTCATAATGGACTCCACTCCATTTACAACAGTCATCACCAGCTCGAGACAATTGCCAGTTTGAAGGATCATTGAGTGCTACGCCCTAAACCCGGACTCAAATAATTACCCATAAGTGCCCCAAATTCGAACCATGACCATTTAAAATCAAACCATATCCTAGCCATGGTCGATCATGATCGCCCTTTTTATCTTTCCATTACATTTACCTTAAAATCAAAAAAACTTTACACATAAAGCTATAGAGTGGAAAGTATAATATTCTACACAATCCATCAAGTTACTTGTGTAGCGAATATAACATGAGTATTAATAGCAACTGCAATGGAAATTACTAATCTTATGCATATAACTCTTATCTTATTTCACTCTAAGCCCTCAACTATAACGGATATCTATATATCAAATAAGGGTATAACAATCTACCTCAAGTATGAGTGCCATCAAAACATATTATTCATTACAATTACCAATATTCCAATAGTCCTCAAGGACTTGATACCAACATGTATTTCTACAAAATCTGAAATTTGATAAATCAAGTAACAAATTAAGGGCTCAATCCTCTCCCTCCTTGCAATTTTTCCTTCTCTCGTTCCTCTTCATATCTTATCTAAAAAATGTCCATGGATAGGTGAGTTCATGACCCCACAAGAAGTAATAGGTAAACATATAACGGAATCAATATCATGTATATATATGGCAATATGAAGATGATGCCAATACGAAAAAAACATGCATGGTCTCAATGAAACATACTAAAAGCATAACAAAGAGTAATGTAGATATCTCCATTCATTGAATATTATGTATATGCATATTCTTACTAAGATTTGGGTAACCATAATAGATCATAGGCCTAAGTAAAGGTATTTCATAATCGTATTATGGTACAATCAATTCATTTAGCCATGTGGTCATTAAGACTTAGATTTTCACAATTTGGATAAGTATCGTGACACTTCATTCAAAAGTATAAGTCAATCAATGGTGTATATCAATTATCCTGGAGGGGCTTCAAACCAATGCAAAAATAAAATTTGGATTTGCACAAAGGAGTGTCAATCAATATAGGATACTGAAGATCTTACTTGAATGGACATATAATATAGCAATATCAATACAGAATTACTCGAAGGCATCAATCAAAACAAAGTCAACCCGTAGAGCTACCTAAATGGGTGCCAATCAATTAGAATAGAACACAAATCACCAAGGTAGAGTAACCAATAGTGGAATACAAATGCCTTGATTATCCCAAAGCGAAGGCCCAATTGCATTGCTTATCCCTAAATGGAGGGTCAATCGCATTGATTGTCCCCAAGAGGAGGGTCCATCGCATTGATAATCCCTAAACGAAGAACCAATCACATTGATTATCCCTAGGTGGATGACCAATCACATTGATTATCCCTAAACAGAGGGCCAATCACATTAATTATCCCTAAGCAGAGGGTCAATCATATTGCTTATCCCCAAGCGAATGGTCAATCACATTGATTATCCCCAAGCGAAGGGAACAGAAGTCGGACATATATATTTAACCAAATCAATACAAATATTAGAAAGCAATATGATCATTTAGATAAGAATGATCTAGGCAATACCTCCAATAGGATCTAACAAATCAACAAAATCCAAGTGATCAATAAGATCAATGTGATTAATAAGGTCAAATCCCCTTGAGAATCCCCATGTGGAGGGCCAATACAACTCGTAGAATCATTTCAATCAAAGGACTAACGTAGTCAATAGATAAGCACAAAGGATTAATGAAACCAAATATATTTATCTCAACTAATATAGCTTACACCCTCAATGGTTTCAATACAATCAATGGAGTCAATTCCAAGCAAGTGCTTCATGAAAGCAAAATAGGTACAATTCGATTTATTCATTTGATCTTGAGCTTACATGATACTTCAAACATTAGGATTAGAACCCTCTAATGATTATAGAACTAATGACTCACAAAGATTTCAAACTTATTTTCTTTATAGGATCAAGATCAATAACTTTTAAAGATGAGAATTCACCAAGAATCCCAAAGACAATGTTAATTTGAAAAGGAAAATATTATAATTTATAAAGTAATTTCCATCAAAGACTCAAGATGATGAAAAAAAAATATACAAATCAAAGATTCATAGGTTTCAATATGAGTTCCATCAAAATCAATGAGGACAATGTATCTTAAGATGAATCATTACGGGTTTCAGTAAAAATCTTACAATTAGGAGGTGTATATTGCACATCACAACTCACAAAATCAAGATCCCTAACTTTCAACATGAATTGCATTAATAATCAAAGAGGATTAACCAAAATCCATGGATAATTAAGAGGATCTTATCACAAAATAGTCAAATACAAAAAAGAAAGCATGTTTATCACACACTACAAATTATTGATCAAAATCCACAAGTCTCAACATAACTTCAAACAAGAATCAAGAAAGATTAATCGAGATTCATGATCATTCAAAGGAATTCATCACAAAACAATTAAAGATCAAGGAATGCTTATTATGCATTACAACTAACTAATCAAAGATTTAATGGAGATCAAACTCTCATCTTTGCATAATTCCCTTTCTTTTGTGTTTTGTTTCACCAACTTTCTCCAAATTCTCCTTCTCAGTAGATCCATGGTGGAAACCATCAAATTTCAATAATTCAAAATAGATTTGAAGTAAAACAACAAGAAAATCCTAAATCCAAGTAACACCTCCTATGGAGCAAGCTTCCAAAGCTAACCTTTCCCAAATTAAGCTATTTTCCTCATTTTTTTCCAATTCTCTTATTTCTTCTTGTATTTCCTCTCTTTCTTATGTCATTTGATTCATTGAAGTGAATTTAGAGTCAAAATTCTTCATTTGGGTGTTTAGGTGCAAGTTAGGAGTCAAATTCTAAGAATACCCCCCAAAAATCTCAGAAAAATCAATGTGCAAACCAACATGACCAATCGATCAAGAAGACATTTTTGCAAGCATGTGGTTATTTGGGTGTTTAGGTGCGAGTTAGGAATCAAATTCTAAGAATACCCCAAAAAAATCTTAGAAAAATCAATGTGGAAACTAACACGACCGATCGATCAAGAAGACACTTTTTGCAAGCATGTGGTTATTTGGGTGTTTAGGTGCGAGTTAGGAGTCAAATTCTAATAATACCCCCCCAAAAATCTCAGAAAAATCAATGTGGAAACCGACATGACCGATCGATCAAGAAGACACTTTTTGCAAGCATGCGGTTATGATCGGTCAGGAATGATCATGATTCTAAAATTTTCTATTTTTTGGTCTTTTTCATCCCATTGTTATTCCTCTTGGTTTCTAAATCTCTCTCACACTTGTTTTGACATAAAAATGACCTATTGAGGTCTCTGGGGGTTCCAAGTTGGGTTTTTCATGTGTTTTGATTCAAGTAGGTTCTTAAGATTGATCAAAAGGTCTTGTAACACACCGAAAGAAATTGTGAGATGTTACACTGAGACTTTATTGAAAGCTTAGAAGGGCATCTATCTTTGTTGGGGTGCAAACCACGTTGAGATATGCATTGTAGAAACTAAATTTGAAGTTTGCTATTGAGAAAAATCTAAGCAAGAGAATTAAACCCCAAGTAGATTTTTTCGTGAATTTTCTTGTATAAAGGAAGGGAACTATATGGGTTAATTTATAAACGAAGTGTTTTTTTTTAATGATAACTAGTGTCTCCTATTAGATTGAGCGTATGTGTTTGTTACCTTTGATCATTATAAAAATAACTACCTTTCGTTTGTCTTTTTAATATTCAAAAAACAAGAAAACTATAAAAATAGGATTGTTATATTTCGGATTCCATTGAAGAAAGAAACCCATTTTCTTGATTTAAACATGACCCTAAAATTTCATATTCCTGTCTAAGACATTGATTGGTAGTTTGGTACTAAGGCTTTGCTTTTCTGCCTACTACATGAAATCTAGTCAATTGCCATACACTTCTTCATTTGGGTAATATTTTGGCATATACTTTTTTTTATCAACTTAAATGTTATATTAAAATAGGGACGAGAATGTTTAAAGAGGGACCTTCATCAAGAAGATAAACACCCTCCTGTCAGGAGGGAAATGGCACAACCCATATTTCGTTTGACGCCACAAACATCTCATGTTGGGCCAAACTGTGACTAACACTATTATAATCTCTTTGATATGATGCACTCGAACATGATCAAAATATTTCATAATAGTTTTACAATCCAATAATATATATGAACAATCATAAGGAAAGATAGTAAAAGGATCCTTAAGTTAGATAAAAAATTGGCATTTTCTTTCATACCAAGTTGAATTCTTTCTTTCATACCAAGTTAGATAAAAAATTGGCATTTTCTAATGGTGACCAGTTTTACACGCTATGGGTTAATATGGTTTAGCTTTATGGAAAATGATTGGCTAATCTGCCCAATTTACGAGTTAAAGTTAGCAACGGAGTTGGGGTTCAAGTTGTAATCGAACTGATAAATTGACAATCACCTTTATTTGTTAACTCAACTAAAAACTAACCCATGTTTTTGTAAAACAAGTTGTAGAAAAGTTTCTAGAATTCTTAGATCAAAAGTCAAACTGGAAGGACCATGTAATAACATAATTTCAAACAGCCATAATTTTTTATCCCTATAATGTCTCTATGCCCACAAGTATTTGTATTGTTCATGTTGACAAACAACTATGGTAAGGGTAAGGATAGGTGTCCATAGGGCTACTAGATCAAGATGAAAAATGTCGTACCAGGGGTCAAAATGCATTTTTTTTGTAAATATTTCCTTTTATTAAGTTTCTATTATGTGTGTTTTGAATTTGGGTATATTTTAGAAGGTCATGCCTCGTTAAGATTAGTAACATGTTGTAGAATAATTACAATTATTTTACATTTTTATATTAAATTTTATTATTTTTGGTAAATCAAGGTTTTAGGATATAAATGTGATTTGTAATGGAACGAATTAAGTTTTTCTTAAGTTTTCCATTTTTTCTTGTAGATTCAATGTTCTTGCTCAAGTAGAAGATGCTGATTTTCTTCTCTTTTATCTTTGACACTTACCGCTAGTCACTAACAAAATGCAAGAGCATATTTGAAGGATCTTTGAGACCTTATTTGATGCTCAAAAGTACTTGTCTCTCTTCTTGGATGCAAACTATGATGGAATGCGCATTACAAAACTAAACTTGACCATGACCATAAAGAGAACCCAAGCAAGAAAATCACAATCCCACTTGATCATTCCATGAGAGTTGGTGTATAAGTTATGTTGGTAGAATCATATGTTGAAGAGGATTTGACGATGCCTAAATCACAAATCACGCAATCCTTAAGAGTATTCACCCCTACTGTAGTTCTCAATGGAATTCAAAGAGTTTACAACATATAAAGGGCCTAACTTACGTTGTATTGTTGGTCTACAGTTTACAACATTGAAGACCAACCCTTGAATACTTAAAATCATCACTTAGAAACGTTTAAAAAACAGAGAAATGCAAAGAAGTGAAAAGAATTTCAAATGTAAAAAGTAAGTAATGCATTGTCTTGTATGTAAAATTCATACAGACATAAGTGGGCAAAAGATGTGATTTTTCAAGAGATCTAAAGGGAACCAACTCTTAAGAAGTGTCGTGAGACACTTAAATACATTTTCTAATGTTATTTCTCATTGAGAGATATCAATGTCGAGACATGTATTTTAGAGCAAACTTTCAATAATATCCAACAAGAGAGCGGAACCATTAGGATAAAATTATAAATGAAATTTCTCGTATAGGCTTGAAACTATGTGTTTATCGCTTTTAATCATTTTGATCTAGTCAAGG
This sequence comes from Platanus orientalis, assembly GCA_025762735.1. Lineage (NCBI taxonomy): Eukaryota > Viridiplantae > Streptophyta > Magnoliopsida > Proteales > Platanaceae > Platanus > Platanus orientalis. Next base: position 23,136 of record JAOXJP010041706.1, read on the forward strand.
GAAAATCATCAAAACCGGCTTACTATATAATTGAATTTAATTATTGAGTTATTTTTTTTTTTTTCATGATTGGGACATAATAAATGGACCAATATCTACACCTATGAACTATTGGATTGGAATCTTTATCTTGGGATCAGAATGAATACAAAGAATATATTATAGTCCATATTAAAAATAGGAAATTACGATTCCAAATAAAGGTTTTTTTTATAGTCTTGGTTTTGCAGTCTTCTGCTAGCCCATGATAATTGGTTCTCATCCAATAATTTTTTGTGTAAAGCATTTAGTTCAGCTTTGCTTCTCTATCCACTATGTGAAATTTAATCCATTAGCATATAGTTTAGTCAAATCTCCTTTTTTTAAATTATTACATTTCAATTATTTGATGTCTTTTTTGTTTGATTATTTCAAAAATTGTTAATTTTTTAAATCATTCTTTAAAAAATCCAGAATTCAAATCCCAATACTCCCATAATTACCATATGTAATTCAAGAATTTAAATAAGTTTGTAGGAAAAATACTTCATTGAGCAATTGAACAAAAGATACAAATCCGACCAGTCTCCAAACTCTTTCACACCTGCTCTTGAGCTTTATGTGCTTTTCACAACTTCAGAAAAGTTACAGGACCCATTTTGAACGTGGGTAGCTCTATTTATAGAGTTTTAGAGAAGCCAATGTAACTCTAGGGGGTATGAGATTCTTATCCTTATCTGTTAGTATCCTTAATTAAGTTAAACTGTATTAAAGACGCTATCTTTTATTAATTACAAAATGGCACACCACTAATTACAATAATTCTTATGACATATTGTAACTAACCTTCCAAAAATAAGAAATTAATTCCTTTCTTATAAATGTTTCACAAATATATCATTCCATTGTAAAATATTCCTTAATGACCTTCAAGATACAATATTTATTATTGTCTAACCCCATTAGTCATTAGTATATAATTTTTAGGAACTTAATGAACTGATTAAACATTAAAAAAAATTCAAAATAAATTAATTTTGAAATCATTGGACAAACTCGTTACCAAAAACCACTAGTACCAAATTTTGTTGTCCAATCAAATCATATATGTCCTAAATTGAATATATTTACCACTTAAGGGCAGTGGATTCCTTATTGGTCATTTGCATTCTCTCAAGTATCAAGTTAATTATCCAAATTACCCATAATATAACCACCAATTAGGCATCTTTTCTTAGTAATTCAAAACAATCAATAAAAATAATTATGAAAATGTAAATCCTTCAAGTCTAAGGATGAGTTTGTACATTAAAACAATAGTTATATTAATAGTGGGATCTTACCAAGTGTGTTCATTATGGATCCCTTTAGTCATTTATATGATGCACCTACATGCTAGCTTAGAGTCTCATTCCAGTAAATGAAATTACATCATTCCATCATATGAAAGCTCTACATGTAGCAGACCTATGGGTGATGTGTCCAACATCACCTAAAGCTTTAAAATTTTAGGTTTACAATAACTAAAATATCAAATATCTCTACATATTCCAATGTATCTGACATCCTAATATATTATTTGAGAACTACCAATTTCATCTTATAAAATCAAATTACTCATATAATAAAAAGAAATACATGTGATGATAGAATTAAAATGTTTTTTATTAATTAAATAAACAAATCAATATTTCTATATTTTGTGTGAATGACTTTGTGAAAACACATAATTCCAATAATTTATTCATCATATTAACCTTTGTGTATTGATAAATATATTTTCTTTCTAGGTAAAATAAAAGAAAAATTAGATTTAAACTAATTGATTTCATTTCACATCTTACTAGATTAATAAAAGACCATGTTTCTAGAAACTTAGAGACAACAATTCTTGACCGGACCCACCAACTTGATCAGATCATTTTTAAGGTTATTGTGGCTTATTTGAGTCCCGTTACTTCGAGTCAGGTCAAAACTTATAGGTATTTCCAACTCAACCCAATTCTACCCACTATGGACCAATAAAATCTAGAATTTTAATAAAGGACATGCTAACCCGCCCAATTTTTATGAGTTAAGCTTGATACGTAGCATATTCTAACAAGGTTTACGTTGAAGTCATCTGGGAATAACTACTTGGTTATTTTACTCTGTCATTAACTTAACCCAAATGTGACTAAAACTGACCCACAGGTATCTCTAGTCTAAGTCTAAAGTACCTCTTGAATGGTTAGGCACACTTTCATATGCAAGGTAATGTGGAATGTAGGAGAGTCCCCATTTAGTTGATGGTTGTTTCCTCCTCAACTAGTGAGTCGAAATCCTTTTCTAGTCCTTAGTGTGCGCATGCACACACACACACACACACACACACCTTAAAAATGTATTTGATTTAAAGAATGAGTGGTTGGGAAAACACCTAAAATCCATGCATGCACATGATTAAGTAATGTCTGTCTCTCAAAATTTTATGTACGTCAAACCAAATTTTTAAATACAACTATTCATATTTCTTTCTATAAGACATGTATATCACTCAAAATTTTAAATTCTCCATTTATGAATATACATAAGGGTACAACTCCACTTAACAAATATTTTGACAACAAAATTAAGTTTTCAAGTTTTTCTTACCTTCTCAATCCAATTACTAGGGTTTCTATAGAAAACAGAAGTGTTTGGTGGCTTCATTCTACAACCCCACCTACCCTTATCTAATAGTAATGATATAAATATTCATGTGCTATACATATTTAGTAGACATTCGTTAACTTGCTTCCAGCAAAATGGCCAAAGAAAATTATAGTTATTCAATTTCAAATATCATAAAAACTAATTGAAACAACATATGAAATTTGAACCTTAACCTTTTGGTATATAAAAATATATCCATTGTTTTAACATTGTTGGTCAAAATTTATGATCAATGTTTTAGCCAATTGGCCTATAAAATTAGTATTTTTCCAAATATTCAATTTTTATTTAACTTTCCTCATTTTTGTTTTATATATAAAAATTTAGGGTGGCAAAATGCTACTCAAATAGCCCAAAAAACTGTGGGGCCTAGTTGCATCTAATGAGTAGCATGTCATCAATAAAAATAATAATAAAAAAGACAACATTTCTAATAGCTCTCTTATACACACATGTTTCATCAACATGTTCAATAAATTTTTATGATTTGATGGCCTAATAAAAATAAAATAGGTATTTCAACTATAAGATGATTGTTTAAGGTCATAAATTAACTTAATAACTTGGCGCTTTCCTTTTCTATTTAATATAGAAAAATCCTTTTAAGTTATTGCAATATCTATGTATAGATCCTAGAGGGGGGTGAATAGGATTATTTTAAAATTCCTTTTTGATGGCCCCAAATTGAATTATTGTTTGATTGTTTAAATTAATCTCGGAGATGAATGCAATTGAATTGTGACAAGTTCTATTTGATGAGTGCAAGGTTGACAATATAAATGACAAATGTAAATTCAAACCACAAGCAATCATAATGAACACAAGATATATAGTGGTTCGACACTATGGCCTACATCCACTCTCAGAGATAATTTTATTAAGATTGATAATTTTATAATCAAGGCTAAAATTAGTAAAGAGTCTAATCTACTTGCCAAGCAAGCTACACCCGGTGTCTCCGGCGGGTGTGGTCTATGGTCTACTATTCTAGTGTCTCCGATGGAAGAGTTTTAGGTACACACTACCAGTGTCTCCGGCGGTAGTGCCAATCTTTCAATGTCTCTGGTGAGAGAGGTCTCAATACTTTAATAAAAAGTTAAAGACAAGGGTTTACCTCTTATAAGGTTGATGTTGTCTTTGCACACAAGATGGGGTTGTTCCTCCTTGAGCAAGATGTGACTTTAGATCCCCAAAGCTTCTTGATTAGCACCTCAAGCTAGTTAAGCCAATACGGGTGGGTTGCTCATTTTTTGAGCTAGGTGTGACTATAGAACCCACTTTCTTCTCAAGGGTTTAGACAACCCTTGGTTTCTTTCACTTGATGATTTGTCTTAGTAGGAACAAGGTGGAAGTAGGGAATGGTCTTTTTGGGTATATACTTACCTATGTATGCTTAGAGAGATTCCCAATGGAATGAAGAGTTGACTCTCACAAATTTCTCAAATCAAGAGCAAGAGAGTTGTGATTTTTGTTCATGACCATCACCTTGCTCATTTAAGTTCATTTTCATATATATTGGACGAAAGTGATTTATGTCCATTAGATTAGAACATTCCCAAACAGTCAAAAGATCTAGGTCATTGGTTAGAAACTATTTTTTAAAGATTAGACTGTTAAACTGTGTTTTCACAACTTTGGATCGATTCTGGATTGATCCAAATGCAAAAAACACTCAGAACCTGTAACCTAAGAGTTGTTGGTTCAATCCCAGATCAATCCAACTAAGTTTAAATCAATCCAAATAATTTGGATCGAAGTGGATCAATCTAGTGGATTGATTCAAATAATTTTGATCAATCTTGGATCAATCCAAATCTCATGTATTGCCTTCTAATACCTTAGAAATGCTACAGAGATCTTTGGATCGCTCCTCCATGATCCGGGAAGGTTCGTAGACCTTTAAAACTGCTCTTTGAATCCTTAGTCCAGCTTGACTACATCACTTTACCTAATTTACCTTGTGTGAGCGTGAAGTAAATTATGGATCCTTCGGAATGACTTGTATGCTCCTAGTTTACTATGTTGAGGTTATCTTGGCACTTAATGATGATCTTCATGAGGCTTGGACCCAAAAACCTCTTAGAATCTAACATGACACCACTCATGTCCTAGTCTATACAATACATGTATTTTAGAATTCATGAAATTTACAACACATTACATTTACAATCTCTCCCTTTGGGAATTCCATGACAAAACTTAAAATACATGAAGATGGAGTGCAAAATGAATATTACAATGAACACATGAACTCCAACTCTAGCCAAGTCTTCTATGAATTTCTTTGTCTTTCCCCATTAATACATGTTAAGTTTTTTTCATTTAGTGTCCTTCATTTGCAATGTTCTCTAGCTTTTGGATTCTAAAAATCATTTGACAAAAATATACCTTTCTCAAACCAAGATTAGTCCAGTGAAATGATAAAGTATAATGAACACACAAGCAGACAAATGAATGCAATGAAATGTATATGCCCATAAGTGAAGTGTCAAGTATAATAAGTGCAAGTGAATGTGAGTTGAGCACAAGTAGACTTAAAATATTTCACTTGATCATTTACTAGATGTAGAGTTCCATTAATCTTTATAATTCCCCCCCCCCTTACTTAAGCAATTCATTTTTACTCCCTCTGAGTATGATATACCAATTCTTAGATCAAAATTGCCGTTGATTTTTACAAAATTTCAAATTTTACCATGTTACTTGTCTTTTTCTTAACTCTCCCCCTTTTGTCATGGATACCAAAGCTATGTTTTAAAAGCATAATATAGAGGGTGTCATATAAAATGCTGATTATAGCAAAAAGTGATATTTCCATTCATTTCTAAAGGATTTACAAGTTTAAGAACAAGTGAAAATGGAAAATACATCAAAATTCATAAGAAAAGCAAGAAGCTCTATGCATCCTCATCAGACTCCTCATTCTCACTGGAAAGAATGTTGAGAATAATCATGGGTGTTGGTGCTCTAGAGGGATCAATAATTCTCTCAATGTGGACCAACCGTTTTCCCAAGGCGGTCAAAGCATCGAAGAATGTCCCCCAAAGTCCACATGAGTATCTCGGATCAGACCCAAGAGTGCTGGCGGAAGTGTCACTAAGAGTGTTGGGGTTGTACTCTCTGATGAGGTGGGAGCTGGGGGGATGGATGCTGAGGTGGCAGCAGTGGTTGTGGTCTCTGTAGCTAGTGGTGGCACCACTAAAGGTGCAAGAACATGACCAGGAAATGGGACAGGCTAAGCTACCTCTCCAGCTGCTTGAGCTGCTTATGGAGCAACTTGTCTCTATCCCTTCATCCTCTTGATGGTAGTATCATCAATAATAAGGCCCTAGGGAAGGGTCACAACGTTTGTAGGGAACGACACACCGCACTACTCCAAAAGCTGAGTGACTAGAACTCCATACGGTAAGCCCCTCTTTATCCCATCGTCTATGGACGTTTACAGCATAATGTGACACATGATGGCTGAGACGTTGATGGACTTACCCTCCATCAAGTTGGCAACCAGATGTGCCCTATCGTCTGTCATGGCGGTCTTGTGCATCGTCTGCAACAGATTGTGCACAAGAATGATGTTGAGTACGCTCGCCACCATACAACACTCAGCAGTAGGCAGCTTCTCGAATCATGAGTTGCCCTTTCTCTCAAAAAGCTCATAAATATGAGCTTTGTTAATCCCCTGGTTGGAAAAGACAACAACTTTAGTTGAAGGGCGAGTAATCCCCAACAACATGGAAACCCAATCCAAGTTGATCAATATATAGACTCCATAGACTTGGGTCTCAAATGAGAGCTAGGTGTAATCCGTGTTGTGGATGTTGGAGTAGAAGATACAAACGAGTTCTTGTTGCACCTTGCCTTTAATGATGGTGATTTGCAACCACCCATCATTCGGAAACACAATGCCAATTGTGAATTCACGAAGTGTCATCTGTTTCACATACCTTTCAATAAAGATCTTCTTCTTCGAGAAGATGTGTGTGTAGTTGTGAAAGGTGATGACATTCCTCAGTAGATACATACTCTAGAGATATTTTTTTTGTCTTCAACCAATTCTCGAATGAAATGGTGACGAATATCTATGTGTTTGGTTTAAGAGTGTTGGACGGGATTCCTAGAAATTTGGATCGCACTTGAGTTGTCTATGAACAGATTCATTATAGATTGAGACAACTCATAATGCACAAGCATCTGCTTCATCCATAGCAGGTATGTGCATCCACTCTCGGTTACAATGTACTCTGCCTTGGTTGTCTATAGTGATATGAAAATTTTCTTTCGACTGTGCCAAGAGACAAGATAGTTTCCTACGTAAAAGCATCCACCACTTGTGCTTTTACCGTCATCAACATTGTCTTCCCACTCAGCATCTGAATAACTAGCTACTACTAGTGTGGTATTAAATGGATACCAAAGACCAAAGTTAATTGTCCTATGGACATAACGAATAATTCTCTTAGCCGCTTTCAGATAAAATTCCTTTGGGTCAACTTAATATCTAGCACAGGCACCTACAATAAAGGCAACGTCTGGTCTGCTTGCTGTCAGGTATAGCAGACTCCCTATGATACTCTTATATCATATAGGATCAACTTCGACTCCATCAAGATCCTTAGTGATTTTCTCGCTCGTACTAATTGGAATATCAACTAGTTTGGACTCCAAAAGTCTAAATTTGGATACTAGATCTTTGGCAAACTTGGATTAGTTTAAAAATATTCCATCTAAAGTTTGTTTGATCTGTAGCCTAAGGAAGAATCGCAATTCTCCCTCGTACTCATTTTAATTCGGATTTCATCGTATGAGCAAATCCATCTGAAAACGTTTCACATGTGGACCCAAATATGATGTCATCCACATAGATCTGTGCTATGAGTATATGGCCATTCTTTTTTCTTGATA
>JAOXJP010041707.1:0-16369 GCA_025762735.1 Platanus orientalis
TTAAGCTAAAATATGGGGTGTTTGTGTATAGGTTTTAGGCTAGGCTTAAGGGGTGTTTGGACACATGTTTTAGGTTAAGTTAGAGGAGTACTTGGTTATAGGGTTTTGGTTAGACGGGTTATGCTCACACCAAAATGATGGAGGATTAAGGATGTGGCAACACATGTTAAGGAAAGTAGGATTTTGATTTGACGTGTCATAATACATTGTAATACGATGGCCCCATATGGAATCTTATTGTCTAAACATGAAAATTTTGAGAAATTGTCTATCTTGACTAAATCAATGGCACTAATCATCATGGTGGGGTTCAATTTTTTATCTGAGACTTTAAAGTACTTGATCGGATGGTCGCAATTAATACAGTACGAATGAGGGTTTTGAAATGGACTTTGACAATCCTGATTGGTACCCTAAGGTTTTGAGGTATGTTCGAATCATCTGCGATTTTCAATCAAACATCCGATGTCTATTTTGCTTAGATTTTAAGAGATTCCAAATTGAGGGTCGAGATTCGCTGAAACATGATATAATGGAATTCGTTGATCAAATACTCAATTTTTGGGTTTTGGACCATTCCAGATGCATCCGTGACACCCGATTGATTGTTCGATGCTTGTTCAATGAGATTCGGTGGTCTACCTTTAATGAGGAGTAAAATCATAATTTTCAATGCAAATGTGACCGAACTTGGGATAACCCTTTAGAAAATTATGAGATTAGAAGTAATGATAAGAAGATGAGAAAGGGTCTTACAAAGATCTTAGGGGAAAATTGAGGGTTTAGAGTGTCAAATTAGGAAAGAATGGGGATAGCCTAAAAATGGGAGGCTATCTAACCACCTGGGTTTCCTAGGTTGCCTAAGGTCAATTCTAGAGAGTTAGTGTTGCCCATCGAAAGAAACCTTTAGACCCTACGCCAAAATTAGGTGCTGACACAAGTAAAACATTTTTGTTAAAGTGTTGATAATGTCAATCAAATCACCAATCGTTTGTATCCATCTAAATTTAGTTTTGTATTTTAGTAAAAAAACTAGTGATCTGAGTTGAGCCTAAGCTAAGCTTGGCCTTCAGGCTCGTGACGAGCCCGAGCTTGCCCTTTGTGTGGCGAGCCTAAGCTGAGCTAGGCAAAGCTTGGCTCAGCTCGACTCGTTTACACCCTTAGAATCAACAATGTTCAAACAATTCATATGGTATTACTTAATGTTTGTTTCTTGATCCAATAGCATATCACAAAGATTCATAATGTAGGGGCTTTTGATAGTTGCATATGATGTGTAAATCATATTCAACACCAAGTTTATTCAATTAAAAAAAATCAATCTTTGTTTAACACTTTATATATGCTTTATAGATACATGCTCATCGTCGTGTCTTTATTTTCTCAAAAATTTTAAAATAGATAATAAACCTTCCTAATTATTATGGATTTGATTTGGAATCCATAATTTGTATACTTTTAATCAAGAGGACAAAGCTCAATTTTGTTTCCATCTAATTTGGAAGCTAGAATTTCTATGCGTATATTTTATTAAAAGTAGATAGCTCCTTCAAGAATTTTCATATGCCATATGCCATATGCCATATACCATGTTAAAGCCTATTATTTGAGTAAAAATGTTGGATGTCTAATTGGCATGGATCCAACTTAGGAGAAGTTAGCCCTTGCAATGCCAAGAATCATAATTAGTGATGTGGGCAAAAGACTTATCATAATCTAGTTAAGCCATCACATATATTTTGATCTAGTTCTATGTGTATTCTATTAGCAATTGTGATTTTCATGTTAACTAGTTTGTATAATTGAGCCTGAAATATTAGAGACCTAGTAGAGATATATCCTAGAATATCGTTTATGATTAAGAACATGACACAATAAGGTTGGACATGTCATGATTCTTTACAAAGATGGTGAGATAAATGAGTAAGTGTGAAAGAGATGAAAGAAAAGGAAGAAAGATGATCCTAAATTCTCTTGCTCTCTGATCCTACAAAGAGGGAAGCATTTTTAGATGAATTCACTTTACCTATTAAAGGTTGTAATTGTATTAATAGAAAAGAGCCAATGAGCTTATATTTTTAATAAACAAAAAGCCTAATAAACAAAACTCTCTTTTATATGACAAGATTTATTTTTATTATTGATAGATAGTAAAATATTTTTGTTATTAGATAGAACTATTATTTTGAATACTAAACATAATCAATAATTGGTATAATGAGAGAGCTTTAGAAGAGAAGTTTCTTATAAATTGTTATTGCGCTTAAAAGCCATTGACTTAAGACTTGTTATTTTTTGAACGAAAATTCTATAATTGATCTCTTTTAATTTTGGAGCTCCTTCATGTTTAATTATTTATTTAGCTCACAAATATAATTAGTTATCTAACACTTCAAGCATTTTGTATTTTTTTTATTTTTAGATTTAGTTATAGTTATTTTATTGACATCCTTTTATAAGATTTTGATATTTTGTATCTTAAAACATCTATTCATTTTATAACTCAAGCTTATATTATTATAATTTTTTAGTATCTTATCAACATATGATCTTTTATAAAGAACTTGTACTAAATAAGGATATAAGAAAATCCTTTTATCTTTGTTGTCTTAATTTACATTTAGAAGCTCATGAGTGACTAAATACTAATTTGTGAAATCTTATTTACATAGTTTAAGTCCAATGTCTCATCATTGTAGAAGATCTTATGAGGATTGAATTCCCTTGATCCATTCAACAAGTGGAAACCATTTATAAAAAAAATCACTCTTCTTAAAAGAGCTATAAATACATAATTTTCCTCTAAGAAATATTGTTTCTTACTATAGCTATTTAAGTTTGAAGATAAATGAATTTTTTATCATTATTTTCTTTATTAGGAATCACAAGTGGAAGTAACTAGCTTGGAACAAGAGATTCAACTACTTCAGAAGGGTTTCAGGTAAAACTTTACTATCATTTTCTTGTCCTATAGTCTTTTCCCATTGGTTAAGCCTATACTTTCACTACTAACTCTAATAATGTTTCAATATTTGAGTAAAAAAAATTGTATGTAATCGTATAATTTGTGTTAAATGTCTTAGTGCAGTCCCAAATTTGATCACATGAAGATATTTTTAATATTCATTGAATGGATCTTTTCTTTATAATTGTTATCTCCTTGTGCGGTTTGAAATGTATATTCTTCTTTTGCAATCGTATAAATGGTCATATGTCTAAAATCATACATCTTGGTGTCTTAATAATTCTTTTTTCCCTTTCATTTATAGTTTATTATTATTCTTAAACATCTTCAAATATAGAGACGTATTTTATATTCTAAGGAGTTAGATCCCTATGCATCATATTTTAATAATCAGCCAATATCCAAGTCCTCCTGCACAAGGCAATAGAAACTCTAATTTCATTTTCACCAATATGCATGATTACTTTTTGAAAATGTTTGAGGCATTGCATTCATAATGATTGTGAACTTAGGTGGATTTGAATTGTGACTCAACAAATTGTTTCCTTATGCTTAGTATTACTTTCTTTTAGCTTTTGTAATTATGCTTTTGAAATACACATTTATCATTACATAACCACCCATAATCCTATCCCACATGATCTTTTGAAGTACCATCATATAAAGTGTTACTTAGGCTTTTCTTTCTTTATCTTTTATTGACTAGTTGATAGTTTTTCCATCTATTCTAAATTCATAGGTATTTTCTCTACCTCATTGTAACACAAATCTATCAACTTCTCATGAACATGACATCACAATAAAATTTCATATGTGTCAATTGAAATAACATCGCATTGTATTTTATCATAGTACATTTTTCTAGTTGCAAATTCCACTAGACATTTATAAATAACTTCCATCTCAGTCTTCTTTGTAAACTAGCCTACCTGATTAGGTTTATGATGATGTTTGACCTTTAACCTTAATTTAGTAGTTAAATATTAAGAAAGAAAAACACCTCAACTTTCTAAATTAATGATGATGTAACAACTCATTCCCTTCACCTCAACTTATGTCCCAAAATTTTATGTTATTGTTCAAGGGAAAATTTCTTCAATCTATTCTTGATTAGAAAACCTTTTTGCTTGTTTTCCATCAATGAATTCACCAACACCTAATTCAATTAAAAACTAATTATGTCTAGTGAAACAATGATATTAAAAGGGAATGCAACAATGAAGGATCGATTATTTATATAAAGGATTTCTAGTTTTTGAAAAAGATGTGAATTGAATTTTCTTGTCACTTTGCTGCATATAATGGTGAAAATTTTAAAAGATAGCATTTTGAATGAGTTAAGGGAATATAAGTAGGGGGAAAACTTGATTTTCTTTCTTGGTATGGAACCATTGAGCATTGAATGATTGAGAGGTGCTGCTAATTTATTCATGACTTCACATCCATGTTGTTTTGATTCTTTAGTAAACTCTAATTTTTTTATTACTTTTCATAAAAAATTCAAATTATGAATAAACATTCTCCCATTATCACAATATGAAATACTAGGATTTATATCAAGAAAGTTAAAGAATAATACATAAATAGTTGAACTAGGCACAAGATGATGATCTAACCCGGTTTCCAAAGTCTCCACACCTCCTCTAGAGCTCTCTTTGCTTCTCATAGGTTCAAAAAAGTTACATTACCCATTCTGAACATGGGTAACTTTGTTTATACAGTTTTAGAGAAGCCTAAGTAACCCTAAGGGCTATGGGATCCTTACGAGATTCTTGTCCTTAGGTGTGGGGTCCAGTATCCATAATTAAGTCAAACTTCATTCAAGATACTCTATCTTTTATTAATTACAATATGACACACCACTAATTGTAAGAATCCCTGTGATATATTGCAACTGACCACCCAAAGATAATAAATAAACAATGAGACACTTCCTTACAAATATTTCATAAATGTCATTCTACTACACAATATTCCTTAATGACCGTTAGGACAATAAATTCATCATTATCTAACTCTTTTTGTCACTAGAATATGATCTTTAAGAACTTAATGAATTGAATAGACTTCTAAAATATTTATTTGATAAAATATTTTACAAAATAAATTTATTTACATAATAAATTAATTTTGAAATCAATTGACAAGCTCTATATCAAAATCATGAGTACCAAATTTTCTTATCCAATCAAATCATGTATACCTTAAATTGAATATATCTCCCACTTAAAGGTAGTGGATACCTTAATGGGAATTTGTATCCTCTCAATGTAGGCTATCCAAACTACCCATGATATAGCCTCAAATTAGGCATCACTTATTGGTAGCTTAAAATAACGAACGTGACAACTTAGAGAAATACAAATTCCTCAGGTCTAAGGATGAGTCTATAAATATGAACAATACTTATCTTGATAGTGATGTTTTACTAAGTGTGTTCATATTGGATCCCTTTAGTACATTTATATAATCTACCCACATTCAAGCAACATTATAAGTGATGTGTCTAGCATCTCCCATAACTGTAAAGATTAGGTCTACAAGAATTGGATTCTCAGATCTCTACACACATTCCAATGTGTCTGACATTCTACTTTGTTACCTGAGAATCACCTATCTCATCTCATGAGATCAAATAATTACTAATATTAAGAAACAAACACATGTGATGATGGAATAAAAGATTCTTCAATAATTCAATAAACATACAAATTTGCTTATATTTTATGTGAATAGCTTTGTCAGGACACATATTTTCAACATAAACATCATTTTGCCTTCATTCCACTTTCTTTAAAAATAGACAATCATAATATTAAACCTATGATGAAGACCAAATCTTCATACTCTAGATATTCATATAAAAGCAGTGATAATTGATAGCTAATTGTTTTGAATATATATTGTGAACAAAGATTCCTTCATACCATCTTTTATCTTCCCTAATGGTCAGCCCTTGAAGCGAAGTGTGGTCATGGAAGTTTTTTGAATATTTTCTCCATATCATCATCATCATCATCATCATCATCTTGGGTTTTAAATTTGAATAAGGTATTGAGTAAGAGCCTTGACTTTGTAGTTGAGATGTTTTTTCTTGTTGACCAAAAACTAGACTATCGACTACTATTACACCTCTTCCATGACTTTGGATGTGCAGATCTATCATTGGATGAGTTCTAATACCAATTGACATAATTGCATTGGAGAGAAAAATAACCAAAGGAGAATAAGGGAGATAAGTGTTCTTGTTGAAGAAAATCAGCCAAGAAACAACCCATGTTTTGATATTCAATCAAGAAGAAATTAGAATGTAGTTGAGGAGAATTTCATGAACTTTTCAATCATAATTAAATGTCCATGTTGTAGGCATTACATGGGCATAGAGAGATTCTAGAGGTCAAACATCAACAACTTTCAAATATCGTATTCTTTAGACCACCATAAAGAAAAAAAGTTTCAAAAGAAAAAACAATTAAAGAGAAACAAGTAACAAGAGAGAAGATAACACAAACTAGGATAGATTGAAGAAAACGCTGGCAGGATGGATGGCAAGGCCATTATCATATGCAGGTAGGCTTGTGATCATCAAATTTGTTTTGTAGGGATGTTATATATATATTGGTCTAGTATTTTTGGTTTATCTAGAAGGATAATTAAGCATATTGAATCTATCTTTGTGAGGTTCCTGTGGGCTGGCCTTGATCTGACTCAGAAGCTACATACTATTAGTTGGGATTCCATTTGTAAGCCATAAGACAAAGGTGGCTTGAGCATTTGGAAATTTGAGATGAATACTGTTGGAATCTTGAAGCACCTATGGTGGATAGTGGTGAAAAAAGACAATTTATGGGTGTCATTGATACATGAAAAGTACATAAAACATGACTCTATTTGGACTATGAAAACCCTAGTGGATTGTTTATGGTCCTTCAATAAATAATTGAAATTGAGTGATTGGATGGAACAAGATGTTATCAACTTGATTGGTGATGGAAATGATACTAGACTATGGTTGGACAAGTGGCATCCGAATGGTGTGCTGGTAAAAACTTATGGTGAGAGGATTAGACATGAATCGGGTTTAAATAGATGGTGCCTCCTCTCCAGTATCATGCATAAGGCTGAATGGAATATTATCCCAGCCAATAGTCCACGTCTAAGTGAAGCCTAGGAACCCCTAACCTAGTTAAAGAAGCTTAATCCTGAGGGGCATGACAAAGTAATCTCGACTATAGATTTTAAGGTGAGTTCACTTCAAAGTTTGCTTGGAGTATATTGAAGAGGTCTGTCCCCAAAGTTCAATGGCACAATGTTGTTTAGTTCCCAAATAAATTTCGATGCATAGTTTTGTGACCTGGAGGATTATGACACAAAGACTACCCACTCAGTAGATTGAGGATTATATCTACATCACAGTGCATGTTTTTTTGGAATAATAAGGAAAACTTCAACTATTTGTATTTTCAATGTGAATATACGAAATACTTATGGATAAAATTGGTAAAGACGTCGACTCCTTTTAAAAGAAGAATCCATACTACCCTCTCTAAATGTAATTAAATTATAAGCATTATAAAAAAAATGATATTTGGAACACTAGACTTGTTTTTCATGTTTGTCTCTATCATATTTGAAGAGAAAGAAATGACAGAAGATTTGAAAATAAGAGTTATCCCAAGGAAAAAAATTCTTGAAACCATTATATTTGAAGTTGGGGCTAAGATTCATAGTATGAAAGGAGGTGGGTGGGAGAATCTGATACATAAGCATGTCCTTCTGAACTGGGGTGTTGAGAAGGTTGTAATCCCAATGCAGTTAAAGACTTGTCCATGGCCGCTTCTTGGGACTGGCTGGTGGTCTTTATCCCCTGATAGATCTTTATCAAATTATAGAGTTGGTTGGATATGCGAGTGTTCTAAGAAATGAAAAAGGGGAGACTTTGCTTGCTTTTGTTGGTATGGCTAAAATGGACCAAGTGCTTGGGATTGAGCTGTTTAGAATTTATAGGGGGATGCTCTTGGCGATCTAGAATGGATGCAAAAATATTTAGGTTATTATGGATTCCAAAGTTACTGTTGATATTTTTTCTTCTAAATGTCTTATTCCTTAGAAGATGTTGTGTATCACAAGTAAGATAACTTTGATCCTTGCTTAGTGTGAAGAATATGAAGTACAACATGTTTAGAGGGAAGCTAACCAACTTACAGATATATTAGCTTTATTGGAAAATGAACTGGGATAAATTAGTTTATATCCCATGGATTTCCCTGTAAATATAAAAGATGCAATCAAGAGACTATATCACCAATAGTCACTTTGTGAGCTAAATATAAAGAAACACGAAAAAAAAAAACTTGGTCCAACCTTAGCCCATTCATTTTTTGGCCCCAACTAGCTCACATCCAAGCTGCCTTAGGCTGCTTCTTATAGTCCATTCCTACATAAAATTCAATTCAACTTGACTTGCATCATAAATAAATTTAAATTATTATTCAAAAGAAAAAAATAACCATTCCTACTTCTAAGGGGACACAGTTTACTCATTTCTCATACAACTTCCAATGTTCACTAATCATTTGGTACTAAAAATGTGATTGATGATATGGTATAATGTTCTTTAACTAAACGAAACTACATGATGAAGAGGAAAATGAAGAAAATCATAAATAAGAGAGGAGATGAGAAAACGACAATCACCACTTACGAAAATGTGGTGATGCCCTAGATTTTATTACATATTTATATGTCAATACAAAAAAAAAAAAGGTCAACGTCTCAATACAATTCATAATCTAAAGCCTCGATATGTGATAGCTTGAAACTCTCTTACTCTAAGACATTAAGAATAGAAACTCTTACATATCTCTCATATATATGAAAAGCCCTTAAATATGGAAACTATTTTTCTTCCAAAAAAAAGCAACTAAAATTGTCAGCAACTACCATTCTTCATAAAATAAAAAATTATTCCTTTCTAGAGTCCCTTTCTTATCAATAACTAAAAAGCCTTATGTGTCATCTTAAGCTAGAGGTTAGTGGAGGAAACACACCTAGCTTAGACTGAAGTGCCGAAGAAGTGTCTTAGGTAGAGACTTAGTTAAGATATCACCAACCTATATCATAAAATTTAACAAAGTAAGTAATAAGAGACACCTAAGGAAACCTTTGCCATAGATAAAGTAAAAATCTCTATCAATGTGCTTTCTTAAAGCATGTTGAACTGAATTAATAGTCATGTGGAGAGCACTAAAGTTATCACAAAAAAAAAGAAAAAAAAAACACTAAAGCATAATGAAAAGGTAGGCCAATGTCATGAAGAAAATAAGTAATCCATGTCACCCCAACAACGTACACATTAAATTTCGTTGTGTGGAAATATGTGTTTACAAAGTACTCATTCAGTGTATTGAATGGCTTAATATTTTATGTAGGGGATCTACTTCTCCATATTCGGATTTTCAAACCTATTAATTACATCTCCTTCTATATAGGGGAAATAGAAAACCTTTGATTAAGGATTCATTGGCATGCAATAAAATAAGAGACAAACATGCAAGAGATGCATTTCATTGATGTATTTTTTTTACATATAAAATGAATACAAAAGAAAAGAAAAGAAAGAGGGACATTTTTAGTATGATACTCGTTTGGAGTGATCATATATGTATAGGGTTTCAATATCACCTTGTTGAGGCCATCTTCTTCTTTTCCTTCTTATATTGCTGCAGAAAAGAGCTTGTCGTATAAGAGTTGGAGCTTCAAGAAACGAGTATGAGAGAATTCTTTTATTTGTGTATCTGATTGGTATCAGTATTGTATCTTATAGCTTGCACATATGGATTTGTGCTCTATATAGGAAAAGGATTCAAGGTAGTAGAGTCCTTCTAAGATTCTTGTTGATGATCACCCTCTTTTTCTAGTTTTTAGAAGTTTATCCTTATCAGGAACTACCTATGGTATATCCATAACTATGAGCTTGCTCTCATAAGTAGAATTGTTTTCCACAAGCAGTCTTCTTTGTGTATAAGTCTTCATTTTGTCTCCCAAAAGTAGAATTTGTAGAGTCCTGTTGTCATTGGAATGTGATGTAGATAAGCTTTAAGTGATATATTTTTCTTGGTTCCTTGATCTTTATCTAGATTTAACAGTATTTTGGTATGTTGAAGTGTTGGAGTGTTTGAATTGAACTCTGCTTCTTTCGAGTTTCAGTCTAAAACACGTGTCATTGACTCATAAGGTTACAAAATCATGTGTCACTTTTCTATCATCCTGCACTATTCTACTTGCACGACGTGATTTGTACTCACATGAGTTGGATTGCATATGGTGCTAACGCATGTAGTGTGGATTTCATTTTACACTTCTGCCATATGTTAGGCATTATGTGGTGCTTCTGAGAGTTGTGGAATTTTCATCTAGGCGAGTAGCATGCCACGTGTTACCTTTCTAAGGATTCTACATGCTAGAATTCATTTTATGCCATGTAGGATGATTTTTGTGCCACGTGTAGCTTGTTGATCATTTTACTCACCGAGCTAGTTTCCATTGTTGCGAGTTGAATTTTACCACGTGTTTTGTGGACTTCAACATCATTATAACCATTTGCATGCGCATTAAATGCACACCATAACACTATTTGTTTGAGATGGTGATTCAGTGCATCGTAGAGTATTTTTATTCATGCGGATTAAATTTTGTGCAATACTAAGGCACAATACTTAGCCTCTACATTGGAATGAGCAACCATCAATTACTTGTTAAAAGCCTATGAAATGGAGGTAGAATCATGACAAAAGCAACATCTAGTAATAGATCATTGGGTTGTACGGAACCCTACCTAAATCAACATTCGAGAATGCATAGAGATTGATGAGAAAGGATTTGAATACCATTCCCCAATTGTGCCTCTCATATTTTACACAATTCTCTTAATGACTTGATCAATACTAGCATAAATTGACAAACCATATTAACAATATGACTAAGATCTAGACGAGTCAAAGTCAGATATTGAAGAGCACCAACAAGGCTTTGATAATGAGTGGCATCCACTAGAGACTGTACAATCATGTAAACCATGCTTGGGCGCTAAAGGGGTACAAAAAATATAGAAGTTGGTTTTGCACCTTGGTTAAAATATTGGTAGCATACTTATCATTGAGAAAGAAAGATCCCTCCAAACAATTCAAGACCTCAATACTAAGAAAATATGGAGCAGCCCAAGGTCTTTCATTGCAAACTAGGAATTAAGCTTATAAGTAAGACGAGAAAGTAAGAAAGAACCACTACTAGTAACTCAATAGTATCTACATACAAAAGAAAAAGAATAATGCTAAGAGAACAATGAAGAATAAGAGAGAAGATCCTTCCCTACTACACAAAAAACCAAGATGAAGAAGAAATAAATTGAAATGATCAAACCAAACTCTAGCTACTTGTTTGAGATGATAGATGGCTTTCTTTAGAAGACACATCAAGATCATGAAAACCAAAAGGTTTTCCATGTAGATAGTCTCATGCAAGAATTCATGTAGAATGGCATTTTTAACATCTAATTGATGGATAGGTCAATGCTGAACAAAGACAATAGTAAGCATAATATGGAAAGTAATAGATTTAATGAGTGGACTAAAAGTGTCAATAAAGTCAAAATCTTTAAGCTGATTGTACCCCTTTGCCACGAAATGAGCCTTAAACTATTCTACAAAGCCATTAGGTTTAATTTAGGTTTTGAAGATCCATCTTGGTCGAGGTACCAATCCCATGTATTGATCTTATGCAATGCATTGAATTCTTCTTCCATAGCACTATCCTACTAAGGATGCTTAAGTGTCTCTATTACTACTATTGATTTTTGAATATAGAAGTATACTCAAAAAGAAAATGAAAGGGATGTAGATGATTTGGAATAAGTCATCATATGATGTGTAGACGCTTGAATAGATGATTGCAATGAGTTTGATGCCTGATTTGACAATGACTCCATACCAATAAGAATTTCAATCATCAATGAACCTAGCAAACTTGTCAAATCAAACGACATGCACACAATTTAGTATCAAAGTAGATATATCAAGGATATATTCATTGAACAATATCATATTCATCTTGATTTGAGATAGGCTCATTGTCACATGGTGCTATAGTAGTAAGCATATCCATAAATTTAGAGGCTTTTATGTTGCTGGAAGGAGTGGGTGATATGATTCCAAAAAGTGAAACCATGCTTTGCATCATTTAAGTCAACATTTGAATTATAAGTGGCCATTGAGTTTTAAATTGCTGATGAAAGATCTCTTGCAAGATGAGAAGCAGAATCTAATTATGCAGAACCATGCGATGAAGCTTTTATAGTGAGGTGAATTAGTGTTCATCCATCAATATAAATATTCAGCATATGTAAACATTGAAGTAGTATTTTGTGAAGCAACAAGCACAATCTTAGAAGACATATAAGGCAATACAGATTGCACACCAACACATATAGGACAATGATAGCATTAGAAACCTTTATGAAGATTACTACATTAGTTAGGAAAGTGGTTTCAATTCAACCTAAGATACAACCTAGATGTGCGATTCAGAGAAAACCCTGATATCGAAAGTCCAAATTTTTTACTGGTAATTTCAACCCGATTGTGGTCCGAACCGACCCATTCAGAGGCTAGGTTTTGGGGGTATATATTTTGGGTTTCTTCACTTTTGAGTACAGAGGAAGAACACACAGATCAGCGTAACCTTTGTTCTTGTTCCTAGTGAAATCTCCCTTGCTGTTTTCGCTCATGGACATAGGCTTCAAGCCGAACCATGTAAATCGTCTGTTGTTCTTTGTATGATCGGTGTTTGCTATATTTTCTTTCTTTTATTTTATTGCATATGAACTCCAAATATAGGCATTCTTCATAACAAACTGATATTAGATCCATAGGTTGTTCGATTGGGGTTTTTTCGACATAGAGACAAAGTACAAAGTGGAGAAGTTCAATGAACATAACAACTTTAGTCTATGGCCTATGAAGATGCATATTCTGTTGATTTAACAGGGAATTCATAAAGCATTGATGGGGAAGGAGAAGCTTCCTATGACAATGTTAGAAGATAACAGAGAGGCTAGACATCAAACTTAGTGCAATTCAGTTGTACTTGGTTGATGTGGTGCTGCGAGATATTGTAGACGAAGTTATTGTCAATGGGTTGTGGCTCAAACTGGAGAGCCTATACATAATCAAATATCTCACAAACAAGTTGTATTTGAAACAACACCTCGTTACATTGAGGATGATAAAATATATCTCTTAAAACCCTCATTGACAAATTCAATAAGTTCATTATTGATTTGAAGAATATTGATGTCAATGTTTATGATAAAGATCATGCTATTATTATTTTGTGTTCATTACCTTCATTATATGAACACTTCATTACTATCTTAATCTATAAAAAGGATATCATCTCTATGGAGGATGTTAATGCATCCTTACACTCTAAGGAGTTAAGGAAAGGTGTCCAAATAAGAGGGTGCGGGTCAGACTGAAGGTCTATTTACAAGAGAAAGAATGAAAGAAAATGTTTCAGGTTATGATAAAGGTCAATGTAGATCAAAGTCTAGATTAAAAAAAGGAAAAATTTCATTACTATCACAAGGCAGGGCACTTTAGGGAAGATTATTCGTAACTCAAAGAAAAAAAAGAGAATGAAGTTGTTGGTGTTGTAGAAGTAAATTCTGATGGTTCTGAAAATGTCATTTCAGTGATCCATTATAAGTTATGCAAAGATGATGAGTGGAATCTTGACTTGGGTTGTTCCTACCACATGTTCCCAAACCACGATTGGTTCATAACCTATAAAGTGGTGAATGGTGGTACAATTTTGATAAAGAATAGTATGCCTTGTAAAACTGTAGGAATCAGAACAGTCCAGATCAGGATGTATGATGGGATAGCCAGGACCTTTACTAATGTTTGGTATGCACTAGATCTGAAAAAGAATCTCATTTCTTTGGTTTCTCTTAATTTTAATGGGTGTAGACACACCACTAACGGTGGAGTTATGAGGGTGACAAAATTTGTTTTAGTGGTGATGAGAGGACAAAGGAATGGTAACCTTTATGTGCTTCAAGGAAGTACAATTTTAGGTGCAACTGTGGTTTTGTCATCGACATATTCAAATGCTTATACTACCTACCTATGACATATGGGATTGGAGCATATAAGTGAGAGAGGTATGATAGTGTTGAGAAAGCAAGGCTTTCTTTGTGATCAGAAGACATGAAAATTAGAATTTAGTGAACATTGTATGTTTGGGAAGTAATGTAGGGTTAAGTTCAATTCGACTATTCATAGGATCAATGGTATAGTGAATTACATTCACTTTAATCTTTCGGGCTCATCTTGTATTATTTTAAAGGGAGGTTCTTGGTATCTCCTGACTTTCATTGATGACTACTCAATAAAGGTATAGATATTTAGTTTGAAGTATAAGGATGAAGTATTTCTTAACTTCAAGTGATGCAAAGTCATGATTAACAAGTAGACAAGCAAGAAGATCAAGTGAATGAAAATAGATAATGGTTTAAAGTTTTGTTTAGGTGAGTTCGATAGGTTCTACAACAATGAGAGGCTTATAAGACATCGCATAGTCAGACACACACCCCATTAGAATGGTATGATAGAATGCATGAACTCTTCTTGAAAGAGCTCGTTGTATGCTCTTTAATGATATATTGGGAAAAGAATTTTGGGCTGAGGCAGTTTCCATATATTGCTACTTTGTGAATAGGTCTCCATCAACTTCTATTAAGTGTAAGAGACTTGATGAGGTATGATCTAGTTCTCCTACATATTATTATACCTTGAGAGCTTTTGGATATCTTACTTATGCTTATATGAATGAAAGTAAGCTAAAACCTAGAGCTAAGTCGTACATTTTTTTAGGTTATGCATTGAGAGTGAAGAGACTCGGGTAGTGGTGTCTTGATCCTAAGTCACCCAAGTTTCTTTTTAGTAGAGATGTGACTTTTGATGAGTCTGTCATACTTAACCCAAAAGGAGGATGTTGATATAGATAGGAACTGTAGTGTCAGCGAGCATGTGGAGCTTGATTGTGATATTTTATGGAAGAAGTAAGATGGTACTTCCATTCAATCTATTAAGGAAGAAAAGTAATATCCTAGTGAGGAGGAAGATGCAAAAGAGGAACAATAGTATAGTATTTCTATTAGGAGATAGATGAGAGAGATTAGACCACCTTAGAGGTATAATAGCTATACAGAGATGGTTTCTTATGCATTGATTATGGTGGAAACTATTGTGTATCAGGATCCTTTCATAGTGAATCTACACAGTGGATTGTTACTATGAATGAAGAGATTGAGTCTCTATATAAGAATCCGACTTAGGAACTAGTGAATCTGCCTAAGAAAAAAGAGGATTGTCAGTTATAAATGGGATTTCAAGAGGAATGAAGGAACTCCAGGTGTTGAAGATATGAAGTACAAGACATGCTTAATGACAAATGGTTATGGTCAAAAAGAGGGTGTGGACTTCAATGAAGTAATCTCACCAATTATTAGGTAAAGTTTTATATGTGTGTTGCTTTTCATGGTTGTTATATTTGACTTAGAGCTAGACTAGCTTGATGTTAAGACAACTTTCCTGCATGATGAACTTGAGAAGCAGATATACATGCATTAACCAGAGGGTTCTTTGTCTTAGGTAAAGAAGACCATGTGTGTTTATTGAAAAATAATCTTTGTATCGCTTGAAACAATCACCTAGACAATGGTATAAGCAGTTTGATACTTTTATACTTGGACATGACTTTTCTAGAAGTCAATATGATAGTTGTGTTTATTTTTGAAATCTCTTAGATGGTTCTTTTATGCATTTATTGCTGTTAAGAACATGTCTGAAATCAATAAGAAAGACTCAACTTCGTGGTGAGTTTGAGATGAAAGACTTAGGGGCAACAAAAACGATTTTGGATATGAAGATTCACAAGGATAAGAAAATAGGAAAGTTATACTTATCACAAAAGAACTACTTTGTTAAGGTATTTGAACGTTTTGGAATGCAAGATTCTAAACATGTGAGTTCTCCAATGGAAAATAACTTTAAACTTTCAACAAACTTGTCACCATAAACTAAGGAGGAGAAGAAGTACATTTCCCATGTTCTATATGCTAGTGTTATTAGGAGCCTCATATATGGTATAATTGTTGGAAATATGTGTCTTGACAAAGCCAATTCACATAAAATATAGGTATGATTAATTAATTAATTATTTAATAACAACTTTTTATTTTATTATTACATATATTTGCTTCTCAATATGGGTAATTATTTGATCTCATGAGATGAGATAGGTGGTCCTTAGGTAACATAGTAGGATGTCAGACACATTGGA
>JAOXJP010041718.1:0-16369 GCA_025762735.1 Platanus orientalis
GTTCCTACCCCTAGGGCGACCCACCTAGAGATGTTTCTCCTCTCATAAAACCCACCCCTATTAAATAGGGGCAGACTTGAAGAGTACCACGCGGCACACCTATTGGAGTAGATTTTCGGTGAATTTTTTTTATATCATGGAGCTAGCTCTGGGATTGATTCCAACAATTTTCAAGAGACTTTGGGTCTAGTCCAAGAGAAAAAAAAAAAAGTATTTCAAAATCTCTATTGAAATTGTAGTTGTGTTTGATTTTCCGACGTTTCTGTAATTTTCGATCATGACATAGTTGAGCAATTTTTGGAATAAATAGCTAGACTGCGCCAAATTTTATGAGAACACCCTGAAGGTCTGTGTGGAATAATCCTAGAAGCCTGGAGTTTTTTGACGCACGTCAAGGGTATTTTGGTAATTTTCCAACTTTTTGGAAAATTTGAATTGCTCCTAGGTCGAAATTTTCAGATTTAAATCTCTGGGTTATTATTTGTTATTTGAAAGTTTTTTCAATTGTTCCACATCGGCTAGATGATAGATCCAAAACAGGTTCAAGTTAAGGCTGAACACAGAGGATACTTCATGGATTTATTACAAGGTTTGATCTGAAGGGGTTTTATAGGTTGTAACAGGGCTTATAAATAGGCAGAAAACAGGGTTTGATAGGGATCAGGTCTGTGGTATGATGGATTCTGTCAGATTGAAAACAACAGGGATTATAGGACTGGGTGTGAGGGTTGAGGTACTGCTGAAACAGTGAAGCTTATATAGGTTTATACCTAGCTGGAAAGTGAGCACCTGTAGAGTTGTCTCACGCAGCCAGCACTAGTGTGCTTATCAGAATCTGTTCTGTAGAGCTGTGTGTTGCTGATGGATCAAGACCCATTCAGTGGTATATCTCATGCAGTAACATTGATTTGAGAAAGAGGTAGCAGGCAATTGAGTAGTATTTCTGATGTTACACTGATAGGTTGCTTCAAAATAAGGAATTAAAGCTCTGCAGGATTTCAAGAGGTTCTGTATCAGGGTATATGAGTTTCCTGGGTTGATATGGTAGGGTTTATCAAAATAAGGTCTGTGGGGTGAAGGTATGAAAGAGATAATTCTGCAGGACAGTGGGTGCAGATTTACAGAGAGTTCTGGCCTGGTTTATACAGCAGATCAGCAGCTAATTTAGGAATTGCTGTAAGATATAAGATAAAGATAAGAACTGCTGTGGTAGATTTCTGATTATCTGATATTAGAACACTAGGCAGACCTGGGATTTCTGATTATCTGATATTGTGGGTGTGGTTCGAAACAGATTCAGAGCCTAGCCTCGGGGTTTTGATCTCACAGAATCACTAGGTGCCGAAGGGTTAGGTTTTGTTTTCTCTATGATTTCTGGATGAAATCTATCAGGGAACTAAAGGAAAACTTAAAGAAGATGGAGAATATGTGGGTTGCAGAGCACAGAAAACAGCAAATCGAAAATAAGAAGAAGAAGAAAAGATAAGAGAGAAGATAAATACCTTGTGAGTAATCACCTATCCATGATCCAAGTAATCCCCTACCTGGATTCCAAGCCAAAACACAAAACTTGAAGAAGAGGAGTTCCACTCATGGAGAGCAAGAAAACAGCCAAAAATTTTATTAATTACATCATACTAATACAAAAACGTGCAGCCCTATATATAGGCTCACAAACTCAAGAAAATAGCAAGAAACCAAATTAAAAACTCCTAAACTATTAGCTTACTTGCTACCTAAGACTTTTCTAAACTCAAAACTACTAAAATATGTCTTTCTAAAAACTAAACTGCTAAAAAGTAAGGTCTGGCCTTCTTAAGGATTTCGACCAATACTCTTAGAGGGCCTCATTTTGACTTGTTTACTCATTAAAATTACTAAAATACCCTTGGTAACAATGTCATATTACAAAATACCCTAAGACTAAAAAAACTCAAATTACCCATGACACAAAAGGCCTTATTACAATGATTAACCCACCTCTTACAAGACTCTTATTAAACCCACATAACACACTAATTTAAATCTAGCCCTCTTGTGTGGGGGCACATACATAAGTTTATTTGTCTGCATCCCTATCTCTTTAAAAAAAAAAAAAATTTTTGAGGTAAAAGACCAACTTTATTTAAAGAAAGCAACGAGAGAAAAAACAAAACATCACCAAGGAGGTGAAGGAAAATAGGAAACAAACAAACAATCAAAGCAATAACATATCCTCGCACCACATAGAATACCAAGCAATCTCCTCAAACTCAGCCCCAATGCGCACCCAATCAAAAAGAGAATTATAGTTGTCCAGGGTCAATTCCACCTCTGAACGCTCTTTGCCCTCAAAGATACGAGTATTCTTTTCCTTCCAAAGGCCCCAACAAATGGCCCCGAGAGAGCACGCCGAATGATAAGAGGCATCCTGTTGATATCATTGATCAACCAACCGCGAATCATATCCTGAAAGTGATCAGGAAAAACCCAAAAGATCCGCAAATGAGAGAGGAAAAAGCCTCAAACTCTATTAGCCACAGGACAATACACAAAAAGATGGTTGACCGACTCCGCCTCAGACCTACACATGAAGCAAAAATTTGTCAAGCTCCACCCTCTGCTTTGAAGATGATTGAGGGTCTGAATTTTATCCAAATATGCATTCCACATAAAGAACGACACTTTGGACGAAATACCCGGGTTCTAAATCTTTCTAAAAGGGAAGGAAACCTCTGCAACACAATTATCATAGAACACATTATAACAGAACTTGGAGGGGAAAATGTCATTCTTTGACGACCTCCAGACCATACAATCCCTTATATTCAATATCGGCCTGGTCCCAGCAAGATCTTTCAACAGGTTTCCAAACTTCCCTATCTCCTAGTCATGAAGATTTCTACGGATCCTAGGACTCTAAACGTTTACCTCAAAATCAAAAAGACTAAAGGCCGAACCCCATATATCATCGACTAAAGAGACCACATTTGCAAATCTGTCCTTCAGGGGCAACTCCCCAGCCCAAGGGTCTTGCCAAAAACAAATATCATGACCCGATCCTAACTGAAAACTAATAAATCTCCAAAAACTCTCATTTACCTTAAGGATAGACTTCCAAAGACCACACTCATGCCTCTTACGCGGGACCTTGGACTCACACAACAACTACTCCCCAAACCGCACAACCACCACCCTACACCATAGACTATCCCTTTCCCGCCCAAACCTCCATAACCACTTGGCCAACAAAGCACTATTATGGTGTCTTACCCTTCTAATACCAAGATCACCCTTGCAAATTGGCCTGCAAACCACATCCCACTCAACAAGATGATAGTGGTGATGCTCGGGGGAATCATTCCATAAAAAGTTCTTCATCAAACTCTCAATGTGATTCGCCACTGACACCGGGACAATAAAGAGCAAGAGAAAATAATTAGGAATGAAAGCAAGAACGGCTTTGATGAAAGTTAGCCTACCACCTTTGAATAGCAAAGGGGCCTTCCATGAATCCAATCTACTTTCAATCATCTTAATAACTGGATTCCAAATCGATTTAGATTTGAAAAGAGCCCTAAGCGGCATCCCCAGATAAGAGGACGAAACGGACCCAATCTTGCAACCCAAAATCCAAGCCAAGGAATCCAAATCTCGAACCTCCCCCACACCAAACATTTCACTTTTCGCTAAATTAATTGGTAACCCCGTCACCATCTCAAAAATACACAAAATACACCACAAATAACCAATTTGTCTCATATCCGCATCACAAAAAATCATAATATCATCAGCGAATTGCAAATGAGATATAGAAACACTCCTTGTACCCACCTCAAAACCCGAGATATAGCCCACCTCGGCTTTAGAAATCATTTTACTAAGCACATCAGAAACCATGATAGAAAGATAAGGAGTTAGAGGATCGCCCTATCTCAAACCCCTAGAACTCTTGAAAAAACCAGCAGGAGACCCATTCATCTTAATAGAGAAAGAGCTCGACCTCACACAAAAGAAAATCCAACTCCTCCATTTCACCCCAAACCCTAACCGAGAAAAAGTATAATCCAACAAATTCCAATTAACATGATCATAGGCCTTTTCCACATCAAGCTTACACACCACTTCTGACCGACCATTCTTCCAACGATCCTCAATACATTCATTTGCAATAAGCACACTATTCAAAATTTGACGACCCTCAATAAAAGCCCCTTGAGGTTGGGAAATAAGACCTTCCATAACCACTTTCAAACGCCTAGTAAGGGTTTTTGCGATGATCTTGCACACACTACTCAAAAGACTAATGGGTCTATAGTCTTTCAACTCTTTAGCAAATCTCTTCTTAGGTTGAGCGTAATGAAGGTGTAATTTAAGTGCTTATAAAATTCTTCCAAAATATAAAACTCCTCAAACACATTGAACAAGTTCATCTTAATAATATCCCAACACCTCTAAAAGAAAGAGATCGAAAAGCCATCAGGACCCGGAGCCTTATTCCCATTCATTCCCATAATCGTGGTTTTAAACTTTTAATCTCTTCCTCCAAAAAAGGTCTCTCCAACATTAATTTATCACCTTTAGAAATACACCCAAACTCCATATCAACGGGGAGATGACAAAAAAGATGATTTTCCTTAAAAATCTTTTTGTAGTAAGATTCAATTTCATAGCAAATTTGATCCTGGTCATAGATCCAAACCTCATTAATCATCAGGCCATGGATGTCATTACAATTCCTACGATGGGAGGCCACTTTATGAAAGAATTTGGTGTTTCGGTCCCCCTCTTTCAACCAATTGATCTGGGACTGCTAACGCCAAAAAGTTTCTTCTTTACAGGCCACCACCTGGAAATCTTTCCTCAAATTCTCCCTAATCACTCGATCCTCCCTAGAAAAACTTTTCTTCCTCTAATCGGTCCAACTCCACGATGTTCATCGTGATCCTCTCCTTCTCCACCTTCAGGGACAAGCACGAGTCTTTGTTCCAATTTTTTAAAAAGCCCTTGAGCCCCTTTAATTTCAAACAAAAACTATTGTTGGGGTTACCATCAAAAGCCATCCTATTCCACTCTTGATTCACCACCTTAAAAAAGTCTGGAACCTGAAACCACATATCCTCAAACTTGAAGGGAGAAGGACCCCCAACCAAACCGCTACGCTCCAAAAGGATGGGGTTGTGGTCAAAAGAAACCTGAGACAGCGCCACCTGGTGCCTATCTTAGAAGAGATCACCCCACGCCCCACAGAAAAGAAACCGGTATAACCTACTCATGCGACACTTCGAAAAATTTGACCAAGTGAACTTAGCCCCTTTAAGGGGACAATCAATCAAATTCTATCTATTGATAAACTCCCAAAATTTATGCATCTTACCATCCCGGCGAGCCAAGCCTTTTCTTTCATGGGAAAACCTTACTAAATTAAAGTCACCCCTAAGACACCATGGCAAATCCTATCTGGCCTTAATATCATCTAATTCTCCCACAAAATCGTTAACCTCACTACAAAAAGTAGGCCCATACACCCCTGAGAACACCCACTCCCTTTGATCCCCCAACACTTTACACCGAATTGAAATGGAGAAAGCACCTAGCTCATGCTTCAACACCTCTACTTTCTGATTGTTCTAAATGAGGAGAATGCCCCCACCGACTCCCCAGGATAGAAGAGCCAACCACGAAAAAGAGGGCAGACCCCAAACATCCTTAACAATGGAATCGCTCATCTCCTTGAGTTTTGTTTCCTGAAGACAAATAAGATCGGGTCTAGCATTACTAAAACTCTGTCTAATGGAAATACGTTTCTCTCTATTACCTAAACCACGCACGTTTCAAAAAAGAATTTTAAGATCCATAAAATCAGCTCCTTTATAACCCTTTCCCCTTCCGCAAACCACCTTCGCTGACCAACCCAGCTGATCTCTCATAATTGATCCCACAGTCCAATCTCTTTAATTCATTCCAAAGACACTTGCAATCCGCTGACTTAGAACCCAAAACCACAACATTCAACCTCATCTCCTCAATCAGGTGAAACAGATCATTGGCTTCATCCTCCAACCCCTCCTCTCCTTAATTCTCTTTAAAATTTAAGGTTCTTTGAGTATTCCTAACTTCGATTTCTAGTTTGTTCAACTTCTATCCAGCATTGTTGTTCTATTTTGGGCCCACATCAGCAGAAACTAACAGCCCCCTAGGTTGTCATGCACCAATTGGCACACCAACAGCTGGAATAGAGAGGTTAGAGGTAAAGATTACTCCTCTTAAACAATAAATGCAAATAAATTAAATTTTTTATTATGTTTTATCTCGTCTATTATCTAATTTGACCCATTGGTTCAGATTGACTTGACCATCTCCCTTTGCCAAATCAACCTCAAATCTGGGTTTAGGGTTTTAAATATGATAAAAAAGAATGTTAAAGCCAAACAACAAAAAAAGAAACCATAATCGTTACAGAAAGCATTTGATATATTAGAATTTGATCAAAAAAATTAATTACAGTTGTACAAGTTATGCTATGGCATAGTTATCAAGGATACATCACAAATCAAATCACATTGAGTTGTCAAAGTGAGCAAATCATATCCCCTACCATTAGCATTGAGCATTAAGTTAATAATATCGATGAAATTTAAACATGTACCTGTCGGTGCAGATTATTAAGCTCAACAACATCATGATCCACAATACCTAAGCGGCCTGAGAAGAGAAAACCAAGAAAAATGAGTTCCAAAAACAAAAAGATCAAATATCCAATAAAAGAAGCTTTACTTATTACAGGCAACACAGAAGAACACATCCATTTGTAACGATTGTTCTTATACTTGTATGACAGTGTTGGAAAAAAAAAATGCTCCATTGCAAAGCTCTCTTTATCTATTTCTTGCTTTATTTACAACAACAACAATAAACAACTTTATCCCAACTATCTGGGTTTGGCTACATGAAGCGGCTTTGTCATTCCACTCAATTTAGGGCCATATTTGCCATTAAATTTCAAGCTGTCATGTCTCTTCGTACTACTTCAACCCAGGTCAACTTTGGCCTTCCTCTAGTCCTTCTAACACCTTCAACTTGCATCGTCTCACTCCTCACTAGCGCAATCATTGCTCTTCACTGCACATGTCCAAACCATCACAATTGACTCTATCACCTATTGGTGCTACACCTAAGCTCCCGCGAATGGATTCATTCCTAATTCCATCCTTTCTAATCTTGCAACTCATTCATTTCAACATCCTCATTTTAGCCACACTCATTTTATGTATGTGTTGTTTGTTAGTTGCCCAACATTCTACTCCATAATTTATCCAAAAAAATAAAAACATTTTGCTCCATAAAGCATGGCAGGTCTTATAGCTGTCTTATAAAAATTTTCCTTCAATTTTAGTGGTATTCGTTTATGACACAACACTCCAAAAGCACCTCTCCACTTCAACCATCCTGCTATAATTCTATGAGCAACATCATCTACAATATCTCCCTCTTTGTACATAAAAGAACCAAGATAACAAAAATGGTCACTTTTAGGTATCTCTTGGTTATCAATTCTAACTACTCCATTTCTACCATTTTTGCTAAACTTGCATTTCATATATTTTGTTTTAGTCCGGCTTATCCTAAAACCATTTGATTCTAAAACATCCCTCCCTAATTCTAACTTGGCATTTACCCACTCTCTAGTCTCATCAATCGATACAACATCATCACCAAACAGCATACACCATGGCACCTTGATGCTAGACAAAGGAGAAGATACCAAAAATTGATGTAGAATAATTTTCCAAAGCCTCAAATAATTTAAATTAAGGATGCGAAAACAAAAAAATCAAGAATAGAATTTAGAAACAAACAAGAAGCCACAAAATTTAAGAATCAGAAAATAAAATCATAGAAAGGAGATAATGAGGATTTCAAACAAAAAAAGATGAGAGAATAGAAGAAAATAATCCAAAAGGGTATTTTTGTAATTTTGGACAAAAAATTCGAAAATTATCAAAATATCCCTCTGATGCATTAGAAAATTCTGAAATTTTTATGGTTGTTTCTGACGTGTGTCAGGGTCCTACAGTTAAAATTTCATGAAATTCCGATAATATT
This sequence comes from Platanus orientalis, assembly GCA_025762735.1. NCBI lineage: Eukaryota > Viridiplantae > Streptophyta > Magnoliopsida > Proteales > Platanaceae > Platanus > Platanus orientalis. The sequence continues at coordinate 8,086 of JAOXJP010041718.1, forward strand.
TTATGGGTTAAATCAAAGAATTTAAAAAAAGTGAAGGTTCTTTAATAGAGGTTTCAAGAGAAGGAAGAAGAAGAAGAAGAATATGATAGAAATAATGAGAAGAGAATAGTATAGTAAAAAAGAGAAATTTATGAAGAAATTAAGAGACAAAGAAAAAAATAGAGATATACCTTAAAGAAAAGAAGGGAGCTTGTGGCTACACCTATGGAAGAAGAAAGAGGGGAGCCATGAGTGGCATCAACCCTTGGAAAAGGAGAACATGGTTATAGTTATACCTTAGGAACACCCAAATATTCAAAAACAAATTTATCCTTCACTATCAAATTATGGGGGAGGGGTGACCTTTAAATAGGCTTACAAACTTAAGCAATTGGAAACTTGTCAAAATTAGAAACTATCTACAATCCTAAAACTTATTAGCCAAGTTCTCTAAAAACTTATTTTCCTAAAAATTAAAACTCAAAACTTCCTAAAAACACTATTCCCGTTTTTAATGACCATCCCTTAGTAATTTGGTCATAACTTTCCCAAATCACTTCGGATTTGCGCAATTTTAGTCTCATTAGAAAGGTAACTGAATAACATATCTAATTACACCAAAATCAAGCAAAAAAGTCAAGTTTTGACCTTAAAAAAAGTGGGTTAAACATCCAAAACAAGATTACTCTAAAAAAAAACAAAGTTTGGCACTATTGGCATTATTACATGGACACAAAATGTTGTACCCCCCTTAAAATACCCTAAACTCCTAATTACCATGGACACCTTCCCTTGGTCTTCCTTGATAATTCTTGGGCTTGGGCTTCCAAATAAGATAGGTGTTCTCCAAAAATTGCAAGGCTACTGCATCACCCTTTTTTGACCGAGCAACTTTAAATACCCAAAAAATAACACGACTGGCCTAAATCCTTAATCTCAAACTTCTGAGCCAATTGAAGCTTCAATTATGACATCTATTATATCGTCAACATACACAATTAATGCAGTAACGAAATTGCTCGAACCATGCCCGAGGGGATTGTTTTAGACCATAAAGAGTCTTCTTTAATTGACAAACCTTACCTTTTGAGGAGGAAGGAAAAATAACTAGGAGGAAGCTTCATATGAACTTCTTCAACTAAATCACCATGCAGAAAAGTATTTTTCAAATCAAATAGTAAAAAAGTCAGCCCTGATTAACAGCTAAAAGCAATAAAACCAAAATAAAATTCAGCTTTGCTACTAGAGCAAATGTCTCCTAATAATCAATGTCATACGTCTGAGTATAATCTTTGGCAACCAGTTGGGCTTTGTAGTGCTATAGTACCATCAAGTTTTAACTAGATGGTTTACACCCACTTACAACCAACAAGAACTTTACCCGAGGCAAATCAATAAGATCTCAAGTGTTATTCTTTTCTAGAGCCAGCATTTCCCTCTGACATGACCACCTTCCACTGTGATTGAGACAAAGCTTCTATAACATTGCAAGGAACAAAAATAAAGGACAAACCAATAGTAAAATAACGATAAGAAGCAGTTAAAGAATGATAAGACATGAAGTTAGCAATTATATACTTGACACATGGTCTAACACCCTTTCAAATTGCAATACGGAGATCAGAGTCATCAATAGGAGCAACAAGAAGCAAAGATGGATGATTACCTAAATCAAGAGGCGGATTAGAAGATGTATCTTGGTATCATGTACGAGGATCCACACCGGGAGCTGCCTTCTTTCCGAAAAAATACACTTTAAATGCTTGCTCACCCTCACCAACAGTGCTAGTACCAGTATCTGAATCAATAAAAAAGGAACGGGAAGTGGAGCAAAATAAGGATCCACTATAGAGAGCTCCCCTGAACCAAAGACTTAAGAGACAAAAAAAAATGAAATAGCCTCATGAAATGTTACATTGATGGAAACAAAGTATTGTTTAGTAGGAGGTGATAACACTTATGACCCTTCTAACTAGAAGCATAGCCCAAAAAAATACACTTAAGAGACTTAGAATCAAGTTTAAACCGATGAGATTTAACATGAACATAACAAATGCACCCAGAAACTTTAGGGGGAATATGAAACAAACAAGGAGAAGAAAGAACATTAACAGGTGTCCTGAAATTAAGAACTTCTATAGGCATCCTATTGACTTAAAAAAAAAAAAAATAGTTTGTAATGCATCTGACTAGAAAGTCTTGGGGACATTCATAGTGAAAGGCAAATCACGAGAAATCTCAAGTAAATGTTTGTTTTTACGTTCAACTACTCAATTTTGTTTAAGAGTGTCTGAGCAAGTAGTTTGATGAATAACCCCCAACTGATCAAGGTGGGAAGAGAATGCATTAGACATATACTCTCCTCCATTGTCAGAACGAAGGATTTTAATCCATTTATCAAACTACGTTTCTACCATCTTTTGAAAGGAGACAAGAGTATAAAAACATTCTTTTTTATTTCAACTACACCCAAATCACTCGAGAATACAAAGTATTTAAAACCAGATAAAGAAACAATAGAGGATGGACCCCACACATTAGAATGAACAATATAAAAAATAGATGTACTTTTATTAAAACTTATTGGATAAGATAGACAAGAGTGTTTTGCATATTCGCAAAGTTCACAATGAAAAGAAAGACTAGAAGAAGTAAACAACTAAGGAAATAATTTTTTCAAAAGAGAAATAAGAGGGTGGCCCAAACGGTTGTGCCATTGAGACAATTGCTGCGAATAAAAGCGATTGTTTTTTATTTGAGAAACTAGAAATTGTTGCACTGGAAACATTGAGTGTGAGGGAACATCAAGAATATATGGGCCATTGTCCTCATGCAACCAGCAATCATCATTTTCATTTCCAAGTCCTGAAATACACAATGAAAAGGAAAAAAATGTCATCGTACAATTCAAAGGATTTTGTTAGATGACTAATTGACAACAAATTTAGAGTAAAATTAGGAACATGGAGTACGGAGGACAAGGGTAGGGTGGAAGTAACAGGAATACATCCCTTACCCATAGTATAAGAATAAGACCTATAAGCTATACGGACCTTATCCTTCCAGAACAAATAGAATAAGAAGAAAAAAATGAAGACACACTAGTCATGTGATCAAAAGCCCCTGAATCGATAATCTAAGAGTGACCAGGAGTTGACACATTAGCACTGAATGGAAAAGAGAATGTACCTTACTGGGCAAAGGATGATTGAAAAGTGGAGTAGAAGTGTCAAGACTAGACATAAAACGTCACAGAGTTGCAACCTCATCACACAAGAAGGTACCAGTAGCAGGATCAGAGGAAGGAGGTTGTGTAGGCTCTGAAGGAAAACAAGTAATCATAGAATTGGCACTAGGTCTGCCACTACCACCAAAACAAGATCCTCCACGCCCCCTAGAAAAAGATCTCACTATGGAGGATGACCCTGGAACTCCTGTAAGCGTCCATGTAGATCCCAACAAGTGTCTTTGTTGATAGTAAATTAACCAACTCTCCCAAAGCCTTAAGGTGTTAGGAGATACACAAATTAATATAATTCAACACCCCCTCTTAGGAGGAACATTGTTCTCTCCTAGGAACACACTTAGGGAGCTAGGCATGGGTCCACACAACACGACACACGCACACAACACAACATCCGGGAAAATACTTCCACCGGGATTCGAACTCACAACCAAACCTGCTCTGATACCATGTTGATAGTAAATTAACCAACTCTCCCAAAGCCTTAAGGTGTTAGGAGAGACACAAATTAATATACTTCAACAGTCTTTTGTATGATGGAATCGACGACAATGCTCACATTTGAGCTTATCCCTATCATCTCCTGAAAACCACTCCTACCACCACCACCACCTTGACTGCGAGAACCTCCTCTACCACCACATTGGGAGGAGGAAATAAATGCTAATTTTTCAACAATAAAAAATGGAGGGCCCAACATAGCATAACGACTATCCTCCTCTACTTGGACATAAGAGAACAACTCATTCAATGAGGGAAGAGGATCCCTCCCAAGAATTTGCAACTGAATACCATCATACTAAAAATTTAGACCAGCCAAGAAATCAAAAATCCGATTCTCCTCAACTTATCTACTAAATTCCAACATATCTTCAGAACATTTAGCACAATGCGTCTTGTAATAATCAATCTTCTTCCATAAAGCTTTAAGAGTAGAGTAGTATAAAGAGAAGGATTTGTCACCCTGTCTGAGCTGAGAAACCTTTTGATGAAGGTCATACATTCTAGCCATATTCCCTTTCTTGAAAGGGGTCTAAATTACTGAATCCCAAATGGCCTTGGTAATGGGAAGATACATAAATATGTTGCAATTTCTAGTTGCGTAGAATGGAACAACCACAACATGACAATTGCTTTCTCAGCCTGCCACTTGGTAAAAGTGGCAACTTTCGGATCTAGGGCCTTACAGCCACCTGCTAAATACCCTAACTTACAACTAAGCAGAATGATACCACGGTAGGTAATCACTCCCATCAAATCGAACCGCCATGATGAGTGTATTGGGAGCCTCATTAACAACACCTCCAACACTTTTAGTGGGAAACAGAAGAAACGTCACTAATTACCGACATGATGCAAGTCACCAAGAAACAATTTCACAACTAATGGGGGGTTGTTCTACACAAAATCAGCAGCCAACAAGAAGACTAGGACTCTCATCAGTCCAATTTCTGCCACAAGGACTTTCACCAATCCAAAACAATCACAAATTTGTAACAAAAACACATTCTCACTGCTGTAAATGAACCAAATCTCAAAAAATAGACATGCACCCTAGTCCATATGCCACATTTAACAAACTAGAATGGGGGACAAGGCTAGAACATTCCATTAGGAGTCTTTAATCACTACCTTGAGGGAAGAACACATCACCAATCACCATATCCAGCAAAACAATCATCAAACAGCAGAAACAAACTGTCACAAACAAGCTAATCACAAATTTCATACGTATAGAGTGTTAAACATGCCTCACGAAAATCAACATCAATGAATCAAGACTCATCCGAATGATGTGAAACAAAAAAACAGATCTTCCTCTGATAGGGGCAACTAATTCCTTACTGGCCAATGGAAGAAAAACCTCCATAGAAATCAGGGTTTAGAAAATACACAATTCTGGATTTTCTGAGAATTTACAAAGAAAATCCCTTCAAAAATTCTTTCCATTAAAAAAAAACAAACAAACAAAACATGCTCTCCCAAAATCTACATTCACCAACACTGACCTGCAACTCGCCGGTCTAGTGGCTGATGTCAGTCGTATGGATGCTGATGTCAGCAACAGTAATAGGTGGAAGAACACAACAACTTGGCTCCTTATGTTCCCTTAAATGATCATAGCTCTGATACCAAGTTGATGTTTGAGATTTGCAATAACGAAAGAAGAAGAAAATACAAAAAAGAGTTAACGTAGAGAGAGAGAGGGATCCTCTCTCACACAATGCTATTATATTAATGGTGGAGAGTACATAAATACCCTCCTATATGAGAGTAGAAAACGTAGACAGCAACATAAGATGAAAGACAAAAATACCCTCAAGCTATACTCTCATACTTATATGCCTACAATTACCCCTCTCACGTATTCTTGTATTGCATCTCTTTTTTATGATATATGAAAGTATGTGGGAGTCTCTCTATACTCTCCATATGATTTTTCTGCAACTACTTCTCCTTCCTCTCTTTCCCTTTCTCTTCTACTTGAAACCCTAACACATCAAAAGCCAAATCACCTAGACTTCCACTTTCCCCTTCCTGAAAAATAAATAGAGCCTATTATATTTCAAAATAAATAAAAGCCCCCCAAATTGACTAACAAGACACCTACATTAACACAAAACTGAATAAATTGAAGATTATTACCATGCAAAATATCTAACCCCAAAAATACCTTGCATAAGCCTATCAAATTTGAGTATGGGCTGTTTGGCATCCTACATCAAGTCCCCTTATCTAAACTAAAAGTAATAAAGGAACAAGTCAAAGCAAAGAAAGAACTGGGCAAAAATAGTGGAAGACGGACTTTCATATAGGCGGCCAAGAATACAACCAATTTGTATCAAATAGGTAACTCCCTTAGTGTTCATGTGTTGAAAACACCTCCATTCCGAACACAAAAGACATTTTATAGGATTACTCTAAATGTTTGGCAGCAATTAAACAAAATACAAGATTGAACCATTTTCATTACCAGTGACAAAAAGGAAGAACATTACAATCACAATAATGGCCTCTTCCTTAACAAATGGCCTGCCATTAGGCAGGTATCCATTGCCTTCACCATGAACATGGGATTCTCTTTCAACTGAAATGATGAAAGAATTCATTCCATGTCAGGTACTTGGAAAACATCCATGGTTGGGGGAGATCCATCTTCACCCATCTAACAGCATTCAACAAGTTTCTCTGGATCTGTACAGTAGCAAACATATGTTGCAAGAATACTCCATAGAAGAAATGGGGACATTCATACTTCATCTTTTCTTTCTTTAAAAAATATGCAATTTAAATCCAGATGTAACTTTGTAGTATTGTATAACACTGAACTGTGTTTTCAAAATCTTTGCCATGGAAACATAAAGGTGACAAACATCTATTTACATTAAAGTAGCAATCTTCTACAAATCAAATTCCAATAGTTGCAATGGCAAGAATAATTTATCTTCTCATGCCTTTACTAATGGGTTGATATATGAGTAAAATCCCAAAGTACCTTCATCATGGTCTCAACCTTTCCACTTTTCCCAATAAAATGCAGAAGATGATTTAGAAGTCCAACTGAGACTACTGAGAATGAGGGCTCCATCATTTTAATTAGATCAGTTGTTGTCCTCCAGTCTCGTAGTCTTCAAGCAAAATTTTCAAACATTAGGTTTATGGTGAGTATGACCTCAAATAGAGTATTTATGACGCAAGAAAAAACATTTTTATGACAGAAAAAGCAATTCAAGGAATCAAAAAAAAAAAAAAAGATATATATCATCCATGAATGAATAAATCATATCTCAAAAGTAGCTGAAACAATGAAACCAACAAAAAATTAGAACAATAATGAGCAGAGTGACATTGGCAATCTTTACTCCCATCTTGCAAGGGAAGACAACATGAAGCTACAGAACAGTCACAATAGAACTAATTAACCAATGTCCACCGATCATACCATTCCACATGGATCAGATTCTGCATTGCAAAATAAATTTCTATCATCTAAAATAAACTCCACCAGAAGTTCATCAAACTCTGACCTTCAATGCAACCAAAATAGAGCAATATCTTGCAATTCCCTCAAATAAATGGCAGGGTCTTAAATGATTCTCAGACCAAAGGTGATCCTTTGCCAGCAACCAACCCATCTCGTCCAAGGTTATTTCAATGTCTTCTATTTAGGAAGGCCTGACTTTTTGAGTCACTGGGTGTAGATGCGGTTTCTTAACAGGGTTGCAATTTGTGAGGGGCTTCTTGTCTGGATGTTTTGATGGTTTGGAGAGGCCAATTGGATTGGGGAGAGGGGCTTTGTGGTCTATTGTTAAGCTTTACTTTTGTTATGAAAATATTTACTATTATTTTTATTTTTTTTTAACGGGGTGTGGGCATGGGGATGTTGTAAGTGTATATTTTGGTTTTTCATTTTCTGTGATGTAATTGCCTAATGAAAGTTTTTGAGGAATTCTCAGTTTATATAAAATTATCTCCAAGGTTCTGTTGGAATTCAGGAGAAATCAGCATCCATGCTCCCACCTCCTTAATGACGGCATCCCTAACAGCCCCACACTCCGTCTCCACTCCCTCAAAGATTCTCCTATTCCTTTCTTTCCATAATCCCCATATAATACCTTGGGCCACCACCCTCCAAAATAGCTTACCTTTCTTTCCGCCCATACCTCCTACTCCCCCAATGAGGATAGTAACCCCATTATAATCTCTGGTATCACCCAGTGGATATTTAAACCTTCCAAGAAATGAAACCAGATCTTCCTTACATAGCTACAGTGGAGAAATATACAATTGCTTGATTCCCCATCCTTACCACATAAAACACATTTGTTTGGAGAAAGACACATATGGTTAACACCTCTGCAATGCATTCCCAGTGTTGACCCGATTAATACATGCCAACCATGAGAAAGCTTGGACGTGTGGAATAGCTAAAGTATTCCAAATGCTTCGGATTGGTATTGGGTAGGTGGGTGGTTTTTCATTCACCAAGATTGAAAAAAAAAAGATTTTGTTGATAATAGGCCTAAAGATGCAGGACACCAAATCCATACATCACTATCC
>JAOXJP010041729.1:0-16369 GCA_025762735.1 Platanus orientalis
GATAAGGGGGGATTAGATGAGGGGTATTTTAGGTAGGGTAGGGGGTGTGAAGGAAAAAATGGGGTGGATAGGGGGCTATGGAAAACAACTTTGGAGGTGCCTTTAGTTGCTTCCTTCAACCAAAAGTCCTTGATTCCTGATCCTAGTCATTCACCTTCTAATCCATGGGAAATTGCATCGACCACACATGTTGTTATGTCCTTAGGAGATGTATCATACACATTGATTTGTTCCATCCTACCTTCGGTGGTTACCATCCAAAAAACCTAGATCAGGTAAAAAAAGAAGGGCTTTTTCATTCTTCAAAAGACACTGGTTTAATTCCCTCTATGCATTTGAAAACACATACCATAATCAAGCAGGGTCAGAGGTTTTTCATTAAATATGTTATCATTTCTTTGAAACCATATGAGCCTACAGAGCATTGCAATATTCCTAAGTTTTTAACTTTCGGTGAAGCAGTAAACATGGTGATCAGTTTTTGGAAGTTTCGTGAGAACATTGTCCTATATGGCCATAGCATTTGGGAACAATACCAAACAGTAAAGAGTTGTTTCCTCCTCTTCCCCACCTACCCACATAGCTAACAATCCAGATTGATATGTTCATTCCTAATGTGTAAGGCCTTATTGACAACAATTGCTTCATGGCAAGATTTCCAAAGGAATACCTTCACTATGAGGAACTGGGAGTGCCCAAATTGTTTTCCATATTTTGCCAGAGATTAGTCACTAGAAGATATCATATTATAAGTTGTTTTAATCGTAAATATCCCCTTCGGCTTCGAGTCACCTTTCTAGACAATATAGTCATTTTGAGTTATTTGTCTTAGGTGAAGGCTGAGGGACCATTTGGTTCAAATTCTAGAATCTGATTATAGATTCTCCTAATCAAATTCTATAAACAAATTTTCAGAATCTTGAATCCCATTTGGCTATTTCTATTTATGAACAGTGATTCTGGATGTAAATTTAAAAAACCCATTACAAGGACGTGAAACCCTACCATTAAAGGATCGTAGGACGGGCCTGAAACATGCTCCACGGACACAACTGACTTTCCTCATTGAAAAATCGAATTCTAAAGTCTACTTATCTCCTTACATTATTAGTTGTACATGAAAGAGCAAGGCTAGAGAGACAAACAAGGCTTAGATCTCCATTGGGATATTTGTATGTCAACTAACTGTAGAGGATTTAGAATACTGCAACATCAGGCGATGAATCCGTCTCCATTTAAAATCATCATGGAACCAAAAAATCTCCACTCCCTCATCACAACAGTACTGAAACTGCTTCCCTTCAAGATGAGCAAGTATACAATGCATGACAGACCTAAATCCATTATTGAGAGAGAGAGAGAGTTTAGTTCTGGTCATGGCGGAAGTAGGAACAAAAGCATTTCCAAATTTGGGAAGACATTGCCAATACCCACATTGTCATCAACTTAATTTCCTTTCTTTCAAGTGTGATGGATGTCAAAAGGTACCCTTTCTTCAAAACCTGATTTTTGTTGAGGATCTAACGATTGATTAGCAGATCAATTGATTCTTTAAAAAAAATTGGGCCATGGAAACAAACGTTCTTTTTGAAGCACAGACTGCACAATGCGCGTGAACACCCGAAATCTTATCATAATAGCAAAAAGGTTGTGGTGTGAGACATTTTCTCTATGTCAACCGAGATTACAAGAAGCAATGAGGACAATGAGAAGACCCTCTTGGAGAGACACAGGAGATCAGGGAAAAATAAATATCTGAGCCAAAGTTAAGTGGGAGAGAATATTAAATGAAAATAAGGAGATAAATGAGTGAAAGAGGGGATGGGGAGAGATTAGAGGAGGTGATAAAATAGAATTCATTCATTTATTTCATCAAAGAGCACAAAAAATGTAGAATTGCTAGAATTAGTCTCAAGACCAATCATGATTTTAAGCCTGATTCTGATTTTGGTCACCCAAAATTGGATTATAGAATTTGAACCAAACACAATTATATGACCTAGAATTGATTATGCCTTAGAATCGGATTTTAGAATTTGAACCAAACACCCCCTAAGAATTGATTCCCTTTCTTGTCTATCTATGAGTCGATCAATGAACAAAACGTTCCAACACCTATGTCTTGTGTCAATAAGGTTCTTAACTTTAGTTATTGTGCATTTTTCTATGGGTCTTAAGTGTAATTTACCTGAAGGAAAAAAATGAACCCATTAGTCCTCCCAAACATCTCTCCCTTTTAAGATGTTTTTCCATCCCCAGGATCTTTTCCTTAATTCCTTCTATCTTAGAATGTGGTTTCAAGGGAAGTATATTGACTTTCTGAGTCAAGACCATAAGAAGTCTGGTTGAGTGATTCATCTCCAACACTGTTTAGCCAATAGGACATTATTTGTGAGGTGGAGATCTCTAAATCCTAACCATTTATCCGATTTTGAGCATCACAACTTTTTCCAACTTAGCTATTAAATATTTCTTTCTTGATTTTTCTTCCCACACCAAAAGTTTTGTTGGTATTTATCTATTAGTTGATAGATACGCTTAGGGACGAGGAAGCAACATAGTGCATATTTGGGTAATGCCGTAATCATTGCTTTTAGAAGAGTTTCTTTCCTTATTGGGGATAGGAGTTGAGCTTTCCACTGTTGTATCTAGTTCTTGTCTTTACTTTCTATGTATGAAAATAACTCTATTTTGTGTCTCCCTATGGCTGATGGAAGGCCTAAGTAATGAGATGGATTAGCCGCAATTTTCATTCCTAACATTCTTGCTAACCCCGCCTAATCTTGGAACAAAGTATTTATGCAAAATAGGATTTTAGACTTTGCTAGGTGTGCAAATTGTCTTAATGCCTTTTGGAATGATCGGAGAACTTCTTTAATAGCTTATACATTACTAGGAGAGGACCTACTGAAAATGTAGCAGTCATCCACAAAGATGAGGTGCAAGATATAAGGGCTTTGTCTCCTTATTTTTATACCTTGCATTGTTTTAGCAAATTTTGCTTGGACTAACCTAGTTAAGGGTCCTTCTGCACACAATAGAAAGTGATTGACAAAAGAGGGTCTCTTTGCCATAGTCCTCTTTAGTGGTAGAAAATGTTTATCCTAGAGCTCCTTAACCAGTACTTGAAAGGTGGGAGTGGAAACAAACTGGCAGATCAATTGTTGCCAACAATTACTGAACCCTATTTTCTGCATTGTTTGGATTAGGTACGGCCACTTAACCTTATCATAGGCCTTAAGCCCATTTTAATGGTCATGAGTTTGCCAGTGGTTCTATGGGTTTTCCTATGATGAATCAATTTGTGGGTTATTAAGATTTTATTTGAAATGGATTTACTCTAGAGAAATGCTGCTTAGAATGGAGATAATAGGTTCAGAAGACTGTGTTTTAGTCTATTTGCTAAAACTTTGGCCACAATATTGTATAGAACATTACATAAGACTATTGGCTTATAATGACTAGGTTCCGAAGCTTGGCTTGTTTGGGAATAACAACCAAGAAGGTTTGGTTTATTTCTTTCAAAGATCCTTGACCCTTCAAGATGTTTAAGGAAAATTCCATCATTGTTGTACCGACTATGTTCTAGTGCTTTTGATAAAAACCTGCTTGAATTTCATCTAGACTTGGGTCTTTTAAAGCTCCCATCCCAAATACTGCCTCTTTGATTTCCTTTGTTGTGAACTCCTTATCCAGGCCTGCTCAAGCCTCTTCTGACAAGGATTTGTGTATCCATGAGGTCAACTTAGCAATTTCCTCTTCATCCGCTTGGGAATAAGTGAACAAGTTCTTATGGTAAAGGAGAAAGTTCCTATCAATCTCATGGTCCTAAGATACCCATTTTACCCCTTGCCTTTTAATACTGTTGATTCTATTTCTCTCCATCTGGATGATCATAGACAGATGAAAGAATCTAGTATTGCGATCTCCACTTTTCAACCATCTGCACCCAAATTTTTTCTTCATCATTCAATGCTTTATCCAAGCCCCATGATACCTTCTTCCTCTCTCCTTATTTCTTAGTCGAATCAAGCCATTGATAATTTTTTGCGAGCTGCTTGTAATACTTTGCTATCATATGTTGGACCTTTTCTATGGTGTTTCTATTTCAGTGCATAAGGGCTAGAATCAACTCCTTTAGTTTCTCTGGAATATGAATAACACCCTTAGAATCATTAGTCTGCCATATGTGGGATGATATTATGGCATTCATCACGTGCCATCCAAAACCATTCAAATATGAAAGACCTCTACTTAAAGGAGTTTTGGGTGGGGCTACTTAAGGAGAGTAGGAAGATGATCTGACCCATAGGCTGAAATGCGTTCTACATAAGCTAAGGGGAATGTTAATTGCCACTGGGCATTACCTGTCACCCTATTTAAATGCACCCTTATCCGATGTGTAATATGGCCCCCTTCTCCCAATGTCACTTAGATGGAGCTGGTTTAAGATGTTTAAGCCTATTTTCAGCTCCTACTAGTTGGATGGATTGCCTCCTTTTTTTATCATTTTCATCCCAAAGGAAATTCCAATCTCCTAGGGAAACCATAGGGCCAACATAACTTTGAATACTTTGAATATTCATCCCATCCCCTTCTTTTATTATTGGTGGATGGTTCCCCGTATACAAACATACAAAACCATGGATTTTCATCTTAGCCATTGTAAATCCAGCTGCCAATTCCTCTATGGTTCATAAGGAAAATTTCAAGATTTATAATTGACTTCCAATAAATTGCAAGACCCCCTACTATTCCCTAAGAGTTAATACTACGTTTCCATTAACAACCTAGTGTTAGTTTCCTTTGAACCCATTGTATGGACCCTTTAACTTCTACAACAAAAACAATATGCGGTTTTGTAGAATGCACTAGCTCTTTAAGCTTATGAACTATCAAGGGATTCATGAACCCTCAACAGTTTTAGGTTAAAATGTTCATTTATAATCATGTGGCTGTTCCCAGATAGCCACACCTTAATTAAAGAGGACTTGGACTTGTTGTGGGGTATCTATTGAAGCCTCTTAGGCCCTCTACTAGATCAAATGCAAGTTCTGGTCACCTAAGGTCGACGTTAATCCTTTAGAAGCTTTTAGACCTCTTCTATGGCCATTGTACCTTGGTTCCTTAGTTTTTCCCTCCTTGATTTTGGAAATTACAAATTTGCTTCATGTGGGTGGATGTATCTTTAAAGAAGGCAACCAATGAGCAGTGGCGGATTTCATCAAGAAGCATGTCATTTATAGATTTAGTGCCCCAAAGACTCTTAAATGTTGGATAAGTTTTTTTCTTCTTCTTTTTTTCTTGTTGATAAAGATATGTTAGTTAAGTATCATTGAAGCTGAATAGATCCATGCCATGCAATATTAAAAGGAATGACAAAGTAGAAGCAACTAACAAGACGTTGAGGTTTCGAAAATGCTAGATGAACGTTATCAATGAATGGAGCACTGGTTCACCAGCTAACCAAACCAGTATACACTAGAGAGTCTTCAAGGAAGGGGATTTGGAGCTATGAGTGGCTATATGAGACCTTAGTGCCCAAGTACATATAGAATTGGGAAGGACCATACATGGTAAGGGAGACAAACTGGGTTTGGATACTACTACTTAGCCAAGACCAATGAGATTGTTTTAGATGAGCCAATCAATGGCAATTGGCTAAAGATCTTCTACTCCTAATTAAATTGGCATTTTTTTTTCTAATAGAAATCTCTCTTTTTATTTTTTTTTCAATATCAGATGAATTCATGGGTGTGCATGTGTTGTGTAATTACATAAATGCCAGTAGCATATGCAAACTAGAATATCTTTAGGTATAGTCGATTGCATCACATGATACATAACGTCATATATGGCGCTGAATAACCTATTGCATGAAGGAAAATAACAATGATGTGAGCCTATCCATTGGGAATTTGACATCTATCTCCTCTTTCATGGAATTTAGCCAACTAAGATGCTTGAGGGCTGATTTAGTAGACCTATGCTCTTTTGAAATATAGATGAATAAACATGTAAGTTTGCATACCTAGGTATAGGCTTTACAGTGCAGGTCTTTAGCAGATCAGGATCAATAGCAAGTTCAGTAATAATAGGGTCATGATCAACATCAAATGGTGACACATAGGGTGGATGGTCTAGATGATCAAAGACAATAAGACCTCTAGTGCGTAGCTGTGTTTACTAAAGATGGATGGTGGAAATGGAATTTTATTAGCCCACTAAAAAACAAGGTGAATTCCTCTTCATCATGTTGGCTGCCATAAAGTGAACTTGGGTTTTGTAAAGGAAAATTGTCTCATAGAAGACATCATGATAGGATAGCCAAGAAAGATATAGGACAGTGACTTTGGATCAAATGATTTCTTTCATTGTTCCAAAGACATGGGTAGCACCAGCCAAACATTTAAAAAGATGAGTAATCAAGATAGTTATTATAAAGTACGTAAAAATAAGATTCCATATTGAGGGCTGAGGGGATCCGATTAATAAAAACACAGTTGTTTGAGGGATTTAACCAAGTATTCCTTTGGCACATGGAAGTTAAAGAATATTGTCATTCTAAACTCATGAATGTCTATGCTTCTTTGTGGGCTACCCCATTTTGTTTTGAAGTGCTAAGACAATATAATTTTTGACAATTCTGTTTTCCTATAAATGTGTAAAAATTCTTAAGAACTAATTTCTACTCCCCATCTAATTGAAAAACTTTAATCCTCTTCTCAAATTGTCTCTTTATAAATTGTCAAAATTTAACTAACTACTTGAGAAAGTATTTGATTGTTTTTGATGATTTAGTAGCCATTGGTTATCCATTTCCTAATAAGAACAAGTCCATTTGGTTATAAAATGGCCTTGGACCTAGGTACAAGTCTTTCACAACCTCAATGTTGAAACCTCCTACTCCCTTATATATAGACATCATCTCATTTTTACAAAGCTCTAAAACTAGTAATGATCCTCATTCAACACAACCTTCTCTAGTAAAAAGGATGAAAATAAAAATTTTAAAAACAACAGAGGACTATTTCATGGCCAATTTCATAATTGTTAGAATCAAAATCAAAATTTTTGTGAGAAATGACATAATACTTTTCCATCACAGGGATGTGGTTTCCATTAGTCACAAATAACAGTTATGTTTGGCATCACCTCTCAGGGAAGGGTATCCCATTCAACCGAATAAACTTACTCCAACTCCAACCACAAACAATATAGGAAGCACTGGAATCTATCAAATATTCAACAAGGGTAGTCACATGGTTTGTAAGTGTTAGAACAAATTTAATCATATGTTTCAGTCTACTTGTATTCATGAGGATTTGCTAATGATAGGGGATCTAGGGAAACTCCATGATTAAAATTGTATTTTGGCAATGATTCTAATTTGGCAGGAAATTGTAACAAGAATATACAAAATCATGAAAAGGAGCATCACCAAATAAGAAACTTATATAAACATTTCATTACCCATAGGAGGATTGGAAATATTCTCACAAAATTCTTATAATATTCTCTCAATATATATTTTTTGGTATCTTTTACAATATTCTTTGTATCCTACAATACTCTATTCTTTTTCATGTGGCTATCTAGTGAATGACATTTCTCACTCTTCTCCTAGTGTTGAGAGAGAGAGGGGGAGAGAGAGAGGTTAAAAATCACACCATAATTTATTTTATTTTGGTATCATAACAGCCCATGACAGAAGAGTGAGAATATTCATTGAATTTTTGTTATTATAAAATTAAATCGAATCAAATCTTAAACAATTGGAATGGAGAAACTTTAATAAGAGTGAAGATTATTGTTACTATAAATCTTAATTAAAATGAAGGGGGGGGACTGTTACTTGGCCGGAATTTCAGTGGTGATATTCTCAACCAACATTAGTGTTGGTTCCCATCGTAGTAACTATAGTGAAACAAATAAAATATGCAAAACAAACAATCAAGAAGACACAAATTTTTTAGCATTGAAAACTTTAAAGGGAAAAATTATGGGACATTACTCCAGAAAAATATTTTACTATAAAATATGAAATAGGTGCATGGTTGGATATCACTAATATGAGGAAGTATAATAACCAAGAAGATAAAGAGAATGATAAGAATTTGTGAATGTCCATTTCATAGTCTGACAAAAAAACATCTATCTTCTCACCGTCTTCTGCTCCTATTTTTCACAAGAAGAAATCCCCAACCTAAAAGAACACCCACACCAAAAGACCTTTCTACTTAACCTTTAATTACAAAAAATGTATAGGAATCTAACTTAATTTAACAGCAAATATGGCAGGAATCTAAAAAATGTATAGGAATCTAAAAAATGTAGAGGTAGTAAAGAGGGACATGGCAGCTTGTAATTTAACAGCAAATAAGGCTTTAAACAGAGCAGAATGGCGTAACAGGATTCATGTAGCCGACCCCAAATAGTTGGGATAAGGCTGTTTGTTGTTGTTGTTGTATAGGAATCTAACTCTAAAACCATATACGAATCCCTTTTTCCTTTTTTTTTTCTTCAGCTATGACTCTTCTTTCTCACACCCACACTAACAAGAGAGAGAGAGAGTAGCAATACATACCAAAAAGAAACCTAAAAAGAGTTTTCTTAAAAGGGGCATATAAGAACCGTTACCAAAAATAATAAATAAAAAATAGGGTGGATCCCACTGCATGAGAAAGGAACCCAAGAATCTCTTCGTCCCAACTCATGATGAGGACTCTACTTTACATATGCATGCAATGCTACAACTGTGCAACATAACTCATACTGCCTTGGGTAGGTTCTCCAGTTATAACAATTTCTTTTCTAAAACATCCCTATCCGGTGATACCTTAGATTAATATGCTTCATCATGGAGTGAAAGATTGGATGCTTAAGTGAATCGAAATTTAACTATCACAGCAAACCACATATTTGTCCTATTTCAGGCCCAACTTTTGAAGAAATTTCTTCATCCACAATATTTCTTTACATGCCTTTGTAGCAACAATATACTCAGCCTCTATAATAGATAAGGCAATAAATTAGACTGCCATAATATTTCTCCTCTTACGAAAGTAAATAAGTAACCTAAAAGAAATTTCCTGAAATTGTATATCTATTGTTGTATCTGTATCTTTGTATTCCTATATAATAGGACTACCACCATCAAGGCAAAAATACATCTTAGAAGACCCCATGGGATACCTAAGAATCCAGTTGACTGTTTCTCAATGCTCTTAGTCAAGATTGGTAAGAAATCTACTAACTACATGTGTAATGTTGGGTGTTGTGCACATCATGACATACATCAAACTTCATACAGATGATGTGTATGGTACCTTGTTCACATTATATTTCTTTTATTTACTTAAAAGATTGTGTTTAGAACACAACTTGAAATGAGAAATAAATAGAGAACTTATTGGCTTTTCCCTATCAATGTTAAATCTCTTAAGCACATTTTCAAAGTACTTTTGTTATAGTCATAACTTCCATGTTTTCTTATCAACAAAAATCTTCATGCTCAAAATCTGTTTTGTTGGCCTTAATTCCTTCATTGCCAAAGAATTGCTCAATTCTTTTTCTCAACTTATTAATCTTAACATTTTCCTGTTAACAATCAATATATCATCAACTTAAAGCAATATGATAATAATGTCACAATCATACACTTGATAAACAAGAGGGTTTTCCGCTTTGAGATTTCATTGCTCTGACAATCTTTAGGACTATTATCGTTTCTTTTCCTAGCATGAACACTGCCGGTGGCCAAAGATGGTGCTCATGGTTGGGTGGATGGGGGACAATGTATTGAGAATAATGGAATCAAATCAGGGTTTATCTAGTACAGGATGATCATGTTATTCAAGAGAGGGATTCTAGGGTTTCGTTGAATCCTAGTATTGTTGGTAAGTTTATGGAGGCAATTGCAAAGAAGTTGGAAGATGGAACGTTGGTTTGCCAGAAGGTTCCTATTCAGAGTGATCATGGTGGTGGTTTTGGTGTGGTAATGGATCAGGTCACTGTTGCTAAGGGGTGATTAGAGGGGATCAAGCCACTGTTGAGAGGCCAGTGGATGGCATGCTGCATAACATTGAAGGCTGTGGATAGGGTTTGCTAGTTGGTGGAGCTAGGGTTTCACAATGTTCTACAGTTGGTGGTGGGTTTGGGTGTTACTCTATGTAGAGGTGATGATGGTCTGCTTAGATCTTGGGGTACATTCTGCAATCGCAATGGTGATGGGAGTGTTGTTAATGGATTTGATTCGTTAGTTTTTACTTTATATGGGGATCGGTTAAATGGATTTTTAAAGACTCTTCATTCTCTTGGGGATGGGATGAAAGATGAGGTGGTGATAAAAAAACCGACCTACTCAAATCAATGCAACCATGAGGAGTTGCATTGGTTCCTATAGGAGTCATCAGTTGCTTATGGTTGTGTAGATGGCAATTTAGGTGAGGACAGATTGGGAGGAGGCGATCAGGTACGTATGCATGGCGGTATTAATGACACCCAAGTTATGCATGGTGGTGTTAATGAGATCATTAATGGAGGATCGGTTGATGGGTTCTATGCTAAGAATATGAGAGAAAATCATATGATGGATGGGGAGGTTTCCTCACGGTCTAAAGTTGAGAAGGGCAATGGTGGAGAATGAAGTTCTACGATTGGCTTGGGGTCTGGTGATCGGTTGCAAATCCTTAACAATCCTAGGACTTTCAATAATATATGGAGATCCTTGTTTGGAGTTGTGGAGAATAAGGATGAAGGTTTGGAATTACAATATATTGAACCTATGATTATGGATGATGATATTGTGGTTGTGTGTCCCAAGGAAATTGTGGAGAAAGAAGTCGATAGTCTTATTTGGAGATTCCTGGGGAGAAGACCAAGTTTTCAATAGGTTAAGGATATGGTGCTGAAGGTTTGGAAACTGAAATGTAGTGTGGATGTGAATCTGATTGATGATGGTTTATTTGTTTTTAAATTTAGTTGCACTGAAAATAAACAAAAGGTTCTTAAAGGAGGGCCTTGGATGATTTCTCGCAAGCTAGTTATTCTTAGGCCTTGCCAACCTAATATTGAGTTGAAGAGAGAAAGTCTACAACAAATAACTTTATGGGTGTCTTTTTTGAATTTACATTTTGAGTACTGGTCAATGAAAGCCCTAAGAAGGATTAGAAGTGCAATTGAAAAATCGTTATTCACAGATAAATATGCCATGCGAAAAGAGAGACTATCTTATGCAAAGATGTGTATTATATGGTAGTGATTACGAAAGATGATAGGAAAATAACATAGGATGTGGTCTACAATTAGAAGCTTCAAAGGTGTGATGAGTGTAAAAACTTTGGTCATACTTTAACTTAATGTCTAGCTCAGAAGAAGGTTGAACAAGTTTGGAGAAAGGAGGAATAGAGAAATGTGGAGAATAATATGGAGAAAGAAGATAATCAAGTTCATCTTGATACAAACCATGAGTCAAGTAGAGATGTTGTCAAACTACCCGTTACTTCCAAAAATCGGTGGGAAGTTCTGAGTAGCAAAGATACATTATAAGATGGAGGTGAAGACTCTAGAATTCAATAAAGATAAGATAATGACTCAAGGAACCTTACTGAAGATGGACATGATATGGAGCAAGTGCGTGAAAATATCCCAAACCATAGTCCATCTAGCTTGAGGAGGAACCAACGACAAGCAAATAAGTCAAATTTCCAATCAAATACTTGTTTTATGGAAAAATAAATAGAAAAGGAAAGGGATTGTTGTGAATGAAAGGAATGCAGCTAAGAGAAAAGATGGGGGTATAAAAAGCAATAGGGGTGGTCGTTATGGTTAAGATAATGATGTGGAATGTGAGGGGGCTTGATGCTCTTGAAAAAATAAGAGAAGAGAAGTCATGAGGATGGTTTATCAACATAGACATGCAATTTGTGCACTTTTGGAGACTAAAGTCAAAAAAGAGAAGCTTGGTGGGATAGGTAGGGAGTTGTTTACAAGGGATATTATTGATAATTATGATTACCACTATAGTGGTAGAATCTGGATGTTATCTAAACCTGATGAGGTTTCTTTGATTACTATTTATAAATCTGCTAAGATGGTTACTTGTATTGTAGAATGCACAGTTAATGGTGAACGTTTTTTGTTGTGTATAAGAGGAATCAACAAGATCAAAGAGTCCAATCATGGGAGGATATGGAAAGAATCAAGGGGATTGTTAATCTCCCTTAGTTAGTGGGGATTTTAATCGTATTAGATTTTCTCATGAGAAGATTGGTGGTGATACTCCAAAGTTCTTGGCAATGGAGGAGTTTAATAACTTTTTAATGGAAACTGATTTGCATGATATAAAATGATGGGGGAAGAAATATACATGGTGGAATAAGTAGGAAGGTGAGGAGGAGATTGAGTCAAAACTATATAGAGTTTTGGTGAATATTGAATGGGTCATTGCTTGTCCTTCTTCTGATGCAAATTTCTTATTGCTTGATATCTTTGATCACTCTCATAGTATTGTATTAACTGGTGATGAGAAAATTGGAAGACCTAAACCTTTCAAATTCTTTCACATATGAGTTCAACATGAGGACTTTCTTAATGTGTTGCGTGATAGTTGGGTTGGGCATATTAAAGGTAATCTAATTTTCAGGTGGTCTAGAAGACCAAGATTGTTAAGATGAAGCTTAAAGAGTGGAATGGAAGTATTTTTTGAGAAAGTGGATCAGAGGGTTGAGGATATGAGAGATGAGCTCCATAAAATTCAAGATGCTCGAAGTGTAAATTTTAATGATGTTGGGTTGGCTAAGAAAGAAAAGGAGTTGATTGCTAAATATTCTAGTGTTCTAAAGTTGGAGGAAAGTATGTTAAAACAAAAATCATGAGTTAAGTGGCTTGAACTAGGAGATAATAATAATGCATTTTTCCATAGGTCTATGTTGATTTAAGGAAATAGGAATACTATCCACCACATCACTTTAGAGGATGTGAGTATTCTTGAAAAGTAAGATGCAATAAGGGAGGAAGTTGAAAGATATTTTACAAATATTTTGTCTCCTCTTGTGGAGGAGCAAGATATGAAAGTACAATGGGATCTATTAAATAAGTTGACTGAGGAACATCATTCTTTTTTGGTGAAGAAATTATGGGGGAAGAAATTAAAAAAATGTTATTTGGAGTGGAAAGGAAGGTAAAGCTCCTGGGCCTGATGGGTTTATGCTATCTTTCTTCAAGGCTTCATGGAAGATTGTTGGTGAGAAAGTGGTTAAAGCTATTAAGCACTTCTTCAACTCTAGTAAGTTACTAAGAAAGGTTAATTCCACCTTTATTTCCTTAGTTTCCAAGAATACTGAAGCTTCAAGCTTTATGGAGTATTGGCCAATTACATTGTGTAATCTGCTGTGTAAATTCATTACAGAAATCATTCTCAATAGATTAAAAAAAGTGATGAATTTCTCGGTTAGGAATAACCAAATAGCTTTCATTGAAGCAAGATCTATTATTGAGAATATTCTTCTTTTCCATCCATCTTTTGTTATTTTCAATATTGACTTAAAGAAAGCTTGTGACTCAGTTTCATGAGAGTTTATAAGGGAGGTTTTGGGAAAAAAAATGAATGTTCTTACTAGATTTATTGGGTGGATTATGGAGTGCATCACTATGCCAAAATTATCTATCTTAATCAATGACAATGCCATTGGATTCTTTCAAAGTAACAGAGGCCTCAAACAAGGAGATCCTATCTCCCCTTATATCTTCTACCTGGTGATGAAAATTTTTTCTTCATTGGTGGAGAAAGAAATTATTGCTGGTAATATTTTTCTAATCCTTAAATGCAGGGGCATCGGTTTATCTCATTTGATTTTTGCAGATGGTTTGATGATCTTCATAGAAGTTGAGGAAAGTTCGCTACAAACTGTGAAGGGAATTTTGTGAATTTCTCTAAAATTTTAGGATTACAAGTCAACAGAAATAAATCCACTCATTTTTTTTTTAGGAATGAATTGTGGCTAAGGAACAGCTCAACGGCATAACTGGATTTCTTATAGGGCATCTACTTGTGAGATATCTTGTGGTACCTCTTGTGTTAAGAAAATTGGAATACGATGATTGCTCTCCTATTATTGATAGGTGAAAAAGAGACTAGAAAGGTGGAAATTGAGACCTCTTTCATATACTAGGAGGCTTCTTCTTATCAAATCTGTTTTGCAAGGGTGTTACATTTACTAATTTTGTATTTTTGGTCTTCATAGAAGAATAATTCGGCAAATCAAATCTATTTTTGCTAAATTCCTATGGTCGGCTTTAGGTCTCTCAAGAAAGGTTCATAATAAGCTAGGACTCCATTTGCAAGCCTTTTGATGATGATGGACTTAATATTGGAAGAGTTAATTAAATGAATGTTGCTGGTGCTTTAAAGTAACTTTGGTGGATTGTCTCAAAAAAGGACAATTTATGGGTGAAGTGGATTCATGAAAAAATATTGAAAGCATGAATCAACCTAGATGAGGAGGATTCCAGTGGATTGCTCGTGGTCACTGAATAAAATGATGAAATTATGTGACCTAATGGAACCACACATAGTCAGTTTGATTGGGAATATTGGGAGGGGCACAAGACTTTGGCTGGATAGATGGAACCTAAATAAAGTTCTAATCAAGACTAATGGCAAAATATATTAGGTACAAAGCTAACATGAACAGATTGAGTATTGTAGCTGATATTATGGCTCAGGAGGGTTAGTATTTGAGACATTCAAATGTGGTTAGGTTACAAAAGATTTTTGATTCACTTTAGATGGTGGAGTTGCTTACACAGGAGGATCTATATAAGGTTATATGGATAGGTAATTCTATGGGCTTGTACACTTCAAAAAAAAATTAGATTTTGTTCAAGATTTCTACACTCCCACTAGCATAATGTTGTTTGGTTTACTAATAGTATCCCAAAGCATAGTTTTGTGGCGTGGAGGGTTATGATTCAACGATTACCTAGACAGAGTTGCCTATGTAGACTAAACATTCTCTTTGTTTTCTAGTGTGTTTTCTATTAGAATAATAGGGAGACCCTAGATCATCTCTTTTTTCAGTGTGCATGTACTAACTACATCTAGTTGGAGTTGGTTTGACTTTGACTCCATTTAATAGAGGGTTAGCATTGTAATTTTGGAATGTAAATGGATTGAACAATACTTTAAGGGGAAGGATGTGGTATCTCAAATTTCTAGGCTGGCTTTTAATGCTTGCATGTACCATATATAGCGTGAAAGGAATGTTAGAAGATTTGAAAACAAAAAGTCAATAAGAGAAAGATTAGTTGAAAGTGTCCAGTTTGAAGTGAAGACTAAGATTCAGAGGATGAAGTTCATAACTCAGGATAACCCTATTCATAAGCATGCAAGCCTTAAATGGGGCATGGAATAATAGGGGATTCATACTTGCATTTGGTTGAATCCAAGATATGGGTGGTGGTCTCTCTCTAGTGATGGTTCTATAATGGTTAACAAGTCTAGTTATGGAGGAGTTTTGAGAGATGAAGATGGTGTTACTCGGTTTTCTTATGATAAAAAGTCTAAAGTTTAGCATGTTTTATGGATGGAGCTCTACAGCTTGTTCAAGGGTCTATGCCTTGCTATTCTACATGGCTACAGGAGAGTACTTATGACTATGGATTCTAAGGTAAGAGTCGAAGTCCTTTTAGCAAAGTGCAAATATCCATGGAGGACACTATGCATTATCAAGAAGATTTTCAAAATTTTATCTGATTTAGAGGAGTTTGAGATTGTTCATGTATGAAGAGAAGCAAACCAGCCCGTGTACATTCTAGCTTCTTTGGATACTTGCAATGAGGAACAAATTCTTTATCCTATGGACTTCCCTATGAATCTCAATGATGCAATCTTGAAAGATACTTCTAAAGTTACATATTTTAGATTGTGATTCCTTTTTGTGATCAATAAAATTATTTACTTACCTAATAAATAAATAAATTTACAGTCAAGAAACTACATAACAAACACTCAATGAGTTAAAGTTGCTATCCATACCCATGATCCATTATAAATGAATCATATTTCATGTACCATTGTCTTGGAACTTATTTCAATACATAGAGATTTTTTTTAGCTTGTAAATCATGCACTCCTTCCCTTTGACTTCAAATCATTTTTCTTGTTCCATATTAATCTTTGTTGGAAATATGTGTCCTAACAAAGTCATTCACATAAAATATAGGCATGATTAACTATTTATTTAAACTATCATCACATGTATTTGTTTCTTTATATAAGTAATTATTTAATCTCATGAGATAAGATAGGTGGTCCTCAAGTAACATAGTAGGATGTTAGACACATGGAATGTGTGGAGAGATCTGA